>CM059426.1:77348222-77621955 GCA_030390025.1 Squalus acanthias | reverse complement strand
GGGGGGGGGGGGGGGGGGTGGACAGAGTGGGAAGAGGTAATTAGATTTGGAGCAGGCTCGTGTGGAGTATAAACTTCAGCATAGACCAGTTGGGCCGAATGGCCTGTTTCTGTGCTGTGGGTTTTATGTAATTCTATGCAAAAGTAAGGTGACAGGAAACTCAATGTAGAGGTGTGAAATGGAGTGTGTGGGCAAGTGATGGACTGGCACAGCACTTGACTTTCATTTGATGGCTGGCAAAGTGGATGTGCTGCTGTACGAAGTGGGCAGAAGAAGGGTTGCCCTGTTTGCTCTATCCTCAAGGTCAGCAATTCACCTTGTCTGTCAGGAGGTGGCAGCCAGGATCAACAGTCCGTACAGTAGATCACTGCCATCTGCAATTATGGGAAGCCTGTCACCCAGGAAATGTCTGTGCCATGTCAACTGACATCTCCATTTCACAGGGAAAGTTGTTGCCCATTGCAAACAAGGCTTCTGTCACTTGTTTGATGCATCGGTAGACAGCCAACTGTCTGATTTGGCACAGATCACCAGTGGTGGTTTGGAATTATCTGAGGGCTTAAAAAATGAATGCACCCATGGGAAGAGCCATCCCTGTACAAATTGTCTGTCTCCAAGAAATGGCATAACTATGTGGCGGCCTTCTTTCCGAAGCACTGGTGTCAAGTCGATATCTCCTCTAAAATGCCAGGAAGGACTGTCAGTGGCTCCTGAGTGAGGACAGGCGTATCCGTAAAATGCAAGATATGGTCCCACCTGCTTTTCTTGTCCCAGCAAGAACTGCTCTTGCTCCTCCGAATCTCAGAGCACCAGTGGAATTCCCAAGGGAATTCCTAACCTGCCCGCTTTAGTTGCAGCAAGTGGAATAGCAGCTAGCAGCAATGTAGTTTTAAGAAGCAGAGCTGGAAACAAAAGTCTTGCAATGCAAAAATTTAACACTAAACAGCAAAAAACTTAGCCCATCATTAAAAATGCAGATAAAACAATACAGTGAGCAACAAAAAAAATCTAACTTTGCCACCAAAAATTAAAAAGTGGTACTCACCTTTAAGGTGGTTACTCCTACAGGCCAGACCATCCAAAGATTGCCGTGTCCATTTCAAATGGGCGTGCAATGTTGCCGGCAAGAAAACAGTGATAAAGCCGCAAGATCCAGTATCAGACTTATTTGAATAATATTGGAAGAGTTAATGAGGCTTGTATTGGTCACCAGCAGCCTCAAAGATCCAGGCATTTCTCTTTGCTGGTGAATGCACTGTGCTGCAAATTGGCTGCAGTGGCCTGTGCACCCGTTGTCATAGCACACGCTTGTTCCAGCGAGGCTCCACACCACCAAATAAGGGCAAATAACTCAGCAGTACTCACTTCACATCACTCTAAACAGGTACATGTCTCAGACCAAGATTTGTGGTATAATGCCAACATAAGACTGTCTAGCAGTGTACAGTAATGATGTGCCAGTCACAAAGGGAGCACTTTATATAATTTCTCTATTTGTGAGACAGTCATAAAAGTATTTTTTTATATCAAAGGTGTATTAATTGCCTTAGGGAATCAGAGAGGAATTTCCCTAAGTTTTTGCTTTAATTAGCCACGGGTTTTATTTTCTCTTTTATTTTTGCCTCTCTCTGGAGTGAACACCACAAGTAACTCGGAAGGGTGAGACACTATTGCAGCATCTGATGAACCATAATGGGCCTCATGCTCCTTTTCACTCTTTTCAGATGTTCTTTTGGTACATTAAAGTGTTAAGATAAATGACCACACCAAAAGAGCGCTTCTAGTTTTTAATTACTGTGGAACTGAAAAGGTTTCATTTCTTCTGGCAGCACTGATTAACATATTTAAAATAAACAGGTTAACAACTGCTTTAAAATAGAACACAAAATAATTTTGCATTATTGTGTTGTTTAATGTGCCATCAGTGGAAGCTAAGCTCCTTAATGTGTATTCCTTTTAGAAAGAAAACAAGTTACGTTAATAGAAACTAAAGATATTAACCATTTTTACATTTTAATCACTTCATTTTATTGAAATGGTACTTTTCTGTCATATTCAACAAATACATGTGTTAGAACGTTGCTATAATTTCTGATTTTAAGGTGAAAGCCGAGAAATTAAGCAAATTGTAAGAGAACAATTCTTGTAATAATTTGGGGTCTAGATTCCAGCCTTCTTTAAGTGTCTAAAAAATTGCAAACCAGAGCGAGGGAGGAGGGCAAGTGCTTCTTCTACCTGCTCCTATTACACTGGCAGCTTGGTGGGGGGGGGGGGGGGGGGTTCCTTGGGGCATTCCCGGGCTCCCAGAATTCCACCCTAAGCCCTGATAGGCCCAGTGAGACCTGCAGCTGCTGAGAGGAGATATGGATCCTGTTGTAAGCTCAGAGCAAGGCCTGAAGATCCAAGGGTGAACAGCAATCAATCGCAGAAGGATCGATTTGTGTTACCTGGTGGCTCCTCGGCTTCCTGTGTGTAATTTTTTCCTGTTTTGCTTCAGCCCCATTCCAAGATCTGCTGCTTGCCTGGGGAAGGGAGAAGGGACAATGCCTCTGAAGCGCCACCCTGCTACACTTTTGGTAACACAACAACACCACGGGATTTTTCTCTCCTCTGCTTCCTCATCTTGTTTTTCCCCTATCTCTGTAATCTCCTCCAGCCCTACAACCCTCCGAGATATCTGCGCTCCTCTAATTCTGGCCTCTTGAGCATCCCCGATTTTCATCACTCAACCATTGGTAGCCATGCCTTCAGCTGCCGAGGCCCGAATCTCTGGAATTCCCTCCCGAAACTTCTGCCTCTCTACCTCTCTTTCTTCCTGTAAAACGCCCCTTAAAACCTGCCTCTTTGAACAAGCTATTGGTCATCTGCCCGAATATCTCCTTATGTGGCTCGGTGTGAAATGTTATTTTAGAACGCTCCTGTGAAGCGCCTAGGGACGTTTTATTACATTAAAGGTGCTATATAAATACAAGTTGTTGTTTTTCTACCCAATGCTTTATCCATTTTAAACCTCCCCCGCAACACTAGTTACACTCTAGTGGGGATACTAACCCCAGCCCTGTTCAGGTGAAGCCTGTAAATCCTGTACAGACCTCTTCTGACCCAGAACTTGTCTCGATGTCCCAGGAATCTGGACCGTTCCCTCCAGCCCTGCATTTATCTCCCTTACCTTGCTATTCCTATAATAAATAGCATATGGCACCAGGAGTAAGATTACTACCCTTGAAATCCTGCTTTTTATTTCCTAATTCCTGAAACACTATTTGCAAGACACCAATTCTATTCCATCCTATGTCATTGGATCCAACAGGAACCATGGCTTCTGCCTGTTCCAAATGTTTTTTCACTCACTCCTTTTTTTTAATTCTTTCATGGGATGTGGGCATCGCTAGCAAGGCCAGCATTTATTGCCCATCCCTAGTTGCCCTTGTGAAGGTGGTGGTGAGCTGCCCTCTTGAACCGCTGCAGTCTGTGTGGTGAAGGTACTCCCACAGTGCTGTTAGGGAGGGAGTTCCAGGATTTTGACCCAGCCACAATGAAGGAACGGCGATATACTTCCAAGTCAGGATAATGTGTGACTTGGAGGGGAACTTGGAGGTGGTTGTGTTCCCATGCGCCTGCTGCCCTTGTCCTTCTCGGTGGAAGAGGTCGCGGGTTTGGGAGGTGCTGCCGAAGAAGCCTTGGCGAGTTGCTGCAGTGCATCTTGTAAATAGTACACACTGCAGCCACGGTACACCAGTGGTGGAGGGAGTGAATGTTTAAGGTGGTGGATGGGGTGCCAATCAAGTGGGCTGCTTTGTCTTGGATGGTGTCGAGCTTCGAGTGTTGTTGGAGCTGCACTCATCCAGGCAAGTGGAGAATATTCCATCACACTCCTCACTTGTGCCTTGTAGATGGTGGAAAGGCTTTGGGGAGTTGGGAGGTGAAACACTCACCGCAGAATACCTAGCCTCTGACCTGCTCTTGTTGCCACAGTATTTTTGTGGCTGGTCTAGTTAAGTTTCTGGTCAATGGTGACCCCCAGGATATTGATGGTGGGGGATTCGGCGTTGAATGTCAAGGAGCGGTGGTTAGACGCTCACTTGTTGGAGATAGTCATTGCCTGGCACTTCTGTGGCGCGAATGTTACCTACCACTTATCAGCCCTAGCCTAAATGTCATCCAGGTCTTGCTGCATGCGGGCATGGACAGCTTCATTATCTGAGGAGTTGCGAATGGTACTGAACACTGTGCAGTCATCAGCAAACATCCCCACTTCTGACCTTATAATGGAGGGAAGGTCATTGATGAAGCAGCTGAACATGGTTGGGCCTAGGACACTGCCCTGAAGAACTCCTGCAGCGATGTGCTGGGGCTGTGTTGATTGACATCCAGCCACCACAACCATCTTCCTTTGTGCTAGGTATGACTCCAGCCAGTGGAGAGTTTCCCCCCCCCGATTCCCATTGACTTCAGTTTTACTAGGGCTCCTTGATGCCACACTCGGTCAAATGCTGCCTTGATGTCAAGGGCAGTTACTCTCACCTCACCTCTGGAATTCAGCTCTTTTGTCCATGTTTGGACCAAGGCTGTAATGAGGTTTAGAGCCGAGTGGTCCTGGAGGATCCCAAACTGGGCATCAGTGAGCAAGTTATTGGTGAGTAAGTGCTGCTTGACAGCACTATCGACGACACCATCCATCACTTTGCTGATGATTGAGAGTAGACTCCTGATATCCCTTATCCTGGCACCTGAAGCAACACACCACTCGGGACTATCGGTTGTGTCTACAAAAGCACTTGTCTATTCCCCTGACTACTGATTCCTCTATTACTATTGCTTTTCTATGCTCCACTTCCTCCTCTTCCTCCTGAGTGCTTTTGTTCACAGTTGCCTTCCTTTGTGTTGTTCTCATTGTCAGTTATTTTGGACTGAATGCCTGCTTGTCAATTCAGTGGCTCCCTCCACTACCTTCTATCTCCTCCTCCTACTCCAATGGATGATCACCCACCATCCCTTCCTACTAACTCACTCGACCCACAGGGTGAACAACAACCTGGAATGCACGTTCGAGGAATCCTTCAGCCTCCCATATGTAATTGAGTGTCACCAGCTGCTCCTCCAGCTCAGAAGCCTTGAACTTGAGCTCAAGCAGTCAGCGACAATCCCTGCATGTACGGTCTTCCCAGACACCCTAAGCATCTAGGATCTCCAACAATGGACAGCATGGTGGGTTATAACATTCTCCTTTAATTTCAGGACAGTAGTTCAAGTTACATTAAAGATTCATCTCTGCAATGACTGGTGCTAGTGTACTCGATTCCAGGGCACACAACATTTTCTCAAGTCACCTTGTCTGGGAATTCTCACTAAGAACAGCTGTAATGAGCTAATGGCATATTGAAAAAAAACAAAATATGTTACCAAGAAACGGTCCCCTGAGTTTGGGAGAAAAGCGTATTTGACTCGTTTTATCCCTTAGTTAGCACTGGGAGTAATGTGTGTGTAGTGGGTGAACATGATGTATGAACTGGGATATGTGAGTGTGCACGCACATGTGTACAGTGGGTGATGTGTGTGTGCAGTGAGCAATGTACGCATGTATGCAGTGGGATTAGTGCGTGTGTGCAGCGAGAGATGTGTGTGAGTGTGAGAGACTGAGTGTGAACGACTGTGAGTGTACAGTGAGGGCTGTGTACAGTCTATAACACTCTAGAGGGGCTCACTTCCTGAGCATTCAGGTACTAGAAGCCAAAGAAACCTCAAATGTCCATCCTTATGCACAAATGACATGTAGAAATTTCATAAATACCATTACATTCCTTTTCCATTTTTCTTTAAAAAGTTAAAACATTTTATTTTATATAAAACCACACATTTCAAGAATGTTTGAAATTAGCCAGTGAACATTAAAGATATTACAGTCACTGAAAATTGGACCACAGGATTGCAGTTCAGTCACATTAACATCCAAATGATACGGACTATCTCTGGCTTTGAGGCAGCTAGAGGAGAAAAAAGGGGGGATGGACACTGTCTGCAGGAGCAGGCTAATCCGTAATCGCAAAGCCAAAAAGAGTTCTTTGTTGAAGGGATAATAGAATTGAAACATGGGATATATCACTGACATGGAAAAGGAAGTGGGTGGAGAAGAACAAATACTTCTTTCCAAATGTGCTGAAGGTGAAGTAGCCGCTGGGATAAATAGAGCAGAGTTACAACCACTATAGCACTTCAACAACCTATGCTATTGGGCAGATGCCCATCCTCAGACTCAGTGAAAGTAAAGTACACTTAATTAAAACTTTCAACGTCGCATTTGTTAGAGAAAATTAAAGTTTGATTTGCATAGTTGTATTGAAATCATGTATGTGTATCACAGCCTGAACTCTCTGTGAGGAACTCTGCATTTAATATGGTATCTGCCTTCTTTTTTTAACGTTATGTTAATTTATTTACTGAAGTCAGTACATGAGCACAACTTGCTGAAAGGTACTACTGAACTCATATTAATGTTATAATTATAAGTATATCATATGAAAGATACATTCTCTAGAAATATCTGTTGGTCTGCAACATAAATTGAAATCGGCAAATTTAAAATAGAGAAATAGGGAAGGTAAGAAAGAAAAGGAGGGAATTAATTCTTTAAAAAATCTCAATGCTTTGCTCTCCTGCCTCCCTTTGTCGCCTTCCCTTGTGACTTATCATTGCCTATTTAAGAACAAAGAAATGGGGGGGAAACAGAAAGGTTGAGGAAACCAAGAAGAAAGATAGACAGGTGAGAAGGTAAAAGCTAAATACCAAAGAAAGAAAGAAGGTTGAGAAAAGAAAAAGGAAAAGAGAAGCTGAGAGGAGAGAAAGGAAGAAATTGAGGTGAAATGTAAGAAAGGACTGAGAGAGAGAACAGCAAGGAACAACAAGTATAGATAAATATCAGTTAGTAGCTGGATGTGGGGAAACAGTTTCTGGAGGAGAGTCAAGATTGTTCATCTTCCTTTTTGGAGTTAAACTGTACTCCTGGGATATCACATCACCTGTCTTTCTTTGGGACAATATCCCAGCAGTCAGCATCAAGGGATGGTCCAAAGCTTACCTAACCCGCTAACATGAGGTCAAAGAGTTATGATTTCTATTCCAAGCTCTTTAAGCCGGAAGGTTTGTTTCAACTTGCTGTGATTAGGGAATACCTTGCTGGCCTATCTCAAGTCAAGTGGTCTTTTCTCAGAGGTGTGTTGGAAACCATGAGATCTGCGGAGACTTAGGTTCACTAGGTCTTCATGCTTTACTTTTCACCTTTGCACCTTGACTGCTTATTGCTAATTGTTAAATATTTGACTGTTTCCCTGTTGGAATTTGTGGGATTATTTATTTGAAATGATGAAGGTCTTTAGCATCTTAATCTTAATTCCTTGAAAAAGTTGTAGAAACCATTAAAGGAAATATCCACACAAGTCTTATTTTTCATGTGACCTGACTGAAAACCCACAGCAATAAAATGTAAACTTATTCTGTTGAGCAGCACTTTTTGTGGGGAACAGTGTATACAAAATTAATCGGGCCTCTTTTTTTAAATATCCTTTATTACCTTCAAATCTGTACACCTTTCCACCTTTCACAGTGCACAAGCAAACCAGAAAACACTGACTTGCTTTTCTACTTTGAAATGTTTGTGCACTAACCACTATCAGCTGCATTATTGATCTTCATTTGTACCTGCGTCTCTCATGACTGCTACCCTCCTGCCAGGCTGCTGTCACCCAATCAGATCACCATCAGACCCGAGGACAGCAACCAGTCCTTCACTCTGGACAGGCCCTAATGCTTGAAATGAAAAGAAAACAATGCAAATACTGGAGAACATGCAAAAAAAAGGACAGAAAATGCACAACAGGTCAGTCGGCTCCTGAGACAAAAGGATGTGTTAATGTTTTGAGTCCTGGTGACAGGTCACACCTGAAACATTAATCTATCTTTCAGATGCCAATCGACTTGCTGCGTGTTTCCAGAACTTTATGTTTTTATCTCAGCCTAATGCTCATTCAGTTACTCGTCCACTATTTTAGTTGTGCCAAAATTCATCAATATTTTGATATACTAATACACATTTGTACTGTTGAAAAATTATACCACAGCATCAGGTTTAGTACTTTTAATACAAATTGATACAAATGTAACACCATTTTAATTATAATTATATTTTGGTACAGATGTGCTACTGATGTCCTCAAAGACCAAGATACTGAGGGGGGGCAGAACAATCTACTCAGTCAGTTTCTACATAGAATTCCACTCAGTAATACCTTATGCTTGTAACTGGTGTAAATTGAAAAGAGTGTGGGCTGCACTGAAATTATTGTTTCAGTTATCCAACAATGTCTTCACAAATCTGTCTGAGTGAAATTCTTTTACAGTTTTCACTTTTCACAGACAAGGGCTGTCTGATTCCTCTGGGATTTGGGTAAAAGGTCCTAGATCACTGCTCCATCTCACACTCTAATGCAGACTTTATACCACGGTAAGCCAAAAACACTGCCAGAATGTTTGATCTTGCAAAACAAATCTTTCTTTTTTTATTCCTATTCTGTTTGAAGATCGCTCCTGTGCAAAGGTCTCTGTGAATTACTGCAGTGTAGTGATTACGCAACTTCAAACAAAAAAAAACCTGTTAGTGTCTATTCTTAGCCAATACAACCTGGTAACTGGAGAACCGCTAGCACTTTGCTTATGACACAGAAAAGAATTGCAACCAGAAAAAGATAATTTATGTATAGTGCAATATATTTCAGGCCAGTTACACTGCAAATTTAAATCTATATCAGCCTCACATTAATACAAACTATGGAGTACAACTGGGGAAGTGAAGTCGGTCGAGATCAAATGCTGGCTAGCTCTGTGAGACCACCTCCAGAAAGCTGACACTGACCAGCAGCATAACAGTATTCAGTGTAAAGTGATCTTTACAATGTTTCCAGGCAGTTAACTGGAGCATCCAAAGACTTTTTAAACTTTATTTTTAAACTTTTGAATGTTGGCAGCAACCATCCTGTTGGCTCTTTGTTGATGTAAAAAAAACCTCAACTGGCATTTGGAGGCAGATAGTAGAGTTGTGAGCATTTATTTAACCCTGCATCTGCAACTTCCATATTGCCTGACCAGTATAACTTAGCACTGTTGGTTCTGTATTTGTCTAAGCAGGCACCAGTCTCAAACAGTAGTATAGCAGCATGTTTGAGGGATTTGTTTAATTTAGCCGGTGTAAAGCTCTTGTATATCGCGCTGGCTGATGATAATGTTCTCAGCGGTCCTTGCACAGGGCAAGGTGAAACACAAACTTATAAAATCTGATAAGTTTGATAATTCAAGGAGAATCACAAAAATGCAAGCATGTTTACATATTTGCATGTGCAGTCACCCAATTCACTTGGAACAATCCTTATAATGACTAACTGCAGTACCTATCATTGAAAGGAATTGGGGTTAAAAATCAAATAAACAGTTGGAATCTTTATGGGCAAAATTAAGCGAAAACATGTCATCACTAACAATGATTAGAATAACTTTCAAAAGTGTGATTGCAATTCTTTAAGTGATGGTTCTGTGTCTGCTTGCAACAGACAGCTCTAAAAAAAAATGGCTTCAAAGTCCTGCAGAGTATTTTTTTCAGGACTCCTGTTTTCCTATAAAGTCACCAGATACATCAGCTAAGTTAATTTTAAAGGACCGAGACAATTCTTGAATAAAGAAAAAGCTTTGCTATTTTAAGGCAAGGAATAGGAATCTTTCCTGCATTCTTCTTATAGTTAAAGCTGTCAGAATCGGTCAGTGGTGACACCACTGAGCAAAAGGTCAAACTGTTCACTCTGAAAGAGAGTGATACTCTGCTGTGGCTTTTGTCTATGGCATTTCTGACTAATCACCAGAAATCGGCACAGAGATTTTTTCCCTCTTCTGTTAAATGCTGGGAACCACCCGGGCTAACAATCTTTAAGCCACTGGCTGCCCAGCTGGTTATTTCCACTACTTTTACTCTCCTTTCACCACTTAGCCTGGGATTAGGTGTTAATTTTCTTCACTGCAGTTTGTACAAAAAGTGGGCTTGCTTCACTGTTAACAATTTAAAAGTCAATTATCGAGCAGGTTCTCAATGAATCTATAGGTTTGATTTTGTTGTAGTGGGAATAAGCCTTCAGAATGGATTGGGAAATGAAGGAGCAGCCCCAGGAGATTAAAAAAAATGCTGATTACTCTCCAACCCCCAACACACTTAATGCCAAGGACACTGAATGTCAGGACAAGAAGGTTGATCACAGGTATGTTCCAGCAACTCACAATCCAGATACACGACTGCTCTATTCTTAATACAAATACATACAATAAATGAGAATAAAGTGTTCATACATTATATATAAATGGCATTATGTACCCAATGTTACATTGGCATTTTGACATATGATATCCTGTGAAGTGATCTGACTTGCATAACATTTGGAAAAATGTCATTTGTTAACCTTTTGCAGAAAAATGTGCCAATCCACCAATTTTAGGGGATAACATGCAAATGAGAGTGCTTGTGGGATTACAATTTGTGTGGTGTATATGCTGCTGGTATGCATTGTTCCATTTAGTGTTTGCAATATAGATATCTGTCCTCTCATACATGCATTTGATACCCAGATGTAGGATCAAACAAATTAGCTTCTAAGAGCTGTCTCACAACAGAGCCTTGCTGACATGTTACAAACATGACAGCATAACAAGGGTAAAAACAAAGGTTAGTATAATAAAAATAATGAAAATAATGGTGTACAAAAGCAAAATACTGCGGATGCTGGAAATCTGAAATAAAAACAGAAAATGCTGGAAATACTCAGCAGGTCAGGCAGCAGCTGTGGAGAGAGAAACAGAGTTAACGTTTCAGGTCGATGACCCTTCGTCAGAAAATAATGATGTCAGGTGCCACAATGGAATAGCGGTGCCCATCACTATAGGTTTTATAATGCTACTACACTGAGTTTCCAGTAAAGTAGCATTGCTGTGGGGAGATACCAATTGATGGTCAGACACCTCCCTGCAAAGGGGAGGGGGCGGAAATAAGCTGAGTGATTCTTCATTGGATTTTTCTAAAACATCTCCAAATGACTGCCCAAGTGTAGCCATGTCAATGATCCAGAAACAGGTCATCCAACCAACCTTCACTAATTTAGGAGGTCCACAGCCTAGAAGAAACCAGCGCGGAGAGACAATATAGGGGCGGGGGGAAAGAGGGCATTCACTCTTATATAGGTGAGTACAGTACCCTAAAAAAATATATCATACAACTGATTAGAATGAAATAACCTGAGGTAGACGGAGATAAAGGGTTGGATTTTCTCAGCGGTGTCGGTTTGCCGGGTTCCAGTCCCGATTCCGGCTGCAGCCACTCTGTCAAAGGGATTTTCCCTTGATTGGCCTTGTTAAACCCGCCCTGCGGGCTTCCCGGCCAATTAACAGGAAGCAGGTCTGATGACGTCATTTGATGACGTGTCATTAGCCGGTTTCCTTAAAGGGACCACGGCCACATTGATTTTGACAGTTGTGCTGTCAGTGTTTGACAGCATTGAGGTGCTGCAAACACTGACAAGCACTGCACAGAGGTGGACGGTTGCACCCAGACACTCCCATGAATCCCTCCATATGCTTATGGAGGGAGTTACAGCACGCAGGGAGGTTCTCTTCCCTTCCCATGGGCGGAAGAGACCTCCCCAGGACACCAACGCACCCTGGTTGCACATTGCACAGGAGGGCAAAAGCAGGGATGTCGTCAGGGGTCCCTGGCTGCAGTGGCGCCAACCTTTCAATGATCTCAGTGGATCACGAAATGTTACTGCAAAGCCACACTCAACCTCACCCTGCTGTGCCACTCAACACATTCCCATCACTCTGCCTTCCATACCCTTCTCCTGCACATCCTTACTCACACCAACTTACCTTGCACCTCCACCCAACTCTATCTACATTATCACTTCCCCTTCTCATTAGCCACCCCTCACACTCACCCTCATCCTACTGCAAGCATACCAACTAACAACATACAAGGGTAGGCACTTGAGAGGTTTAGCCAATGTTCATGTGAAGTTTCTGGTAATGTGCTATCATACAGTGAAATCTATATTTTCAAAACTGCCCCTTATTGGACAGATCTGTGCGCACCTTGAGAAGTGTCTTAGTGAGTTCCAGTGAATGTTGAGACATAACTTCCCCCCACCTCCACCCCCGCCCCGCTATAGTGATGAGTGTGCATGGAATGGCTTGGACATTAAAGGGATGCTTTATGGTGCTGGTGTGGGATGGTGTCAACCTGGCGCATCATGTGGCAGCCAGGGTTTACAGCATCAAGTAAAGTAAACCCGGCCATGGTGATGCCATCCCTGGCATCCCGGACAACAATGTGGTCGGGTGCTGATGCCCTGTGTCTTGTGCAGCATCAGGTGATGGCGGAGAAGGTTGGTGTTGTTGTTGGTGCTGCTGGTGTGCCTGGTGATGTTGGTGTTGGGGCTGATCGTGGAAAGAATCAGAGGAGCAAGGTGAGATAGTTTCCAGGGCACCGATGTTGCTGCAATAGCTGTCAGCTGCAGGTGAGATGACAGAAGCGATCTGTCAATGGTGAGAGAGGTTGTTCCAATGAGGTGCCACTGGATATAGAGTTGGCTAAAGAAATGTCTTAGAAATGCAGTACCCAACAGTTTCTGTGCTCTGAAACGGACTATCTGCAACATGGCATCCTTTACATCACTTCTGCAGCTGTCAGCTTATCAGAATCATCAGAGCAGACTCAACTCACGCCAGGGTAAGCTGGCGTGTTCCCCAAGCAGCGGGTAACCCACGGGGAGCACGTAAAATTGGAAGGAAGCTTCAAGATACCATGATATTGGCTGTTAACAAGCCATTTAATGAGCTCAATTGTCTCCCCCGCCACTTGGTGTCGGGTCAGTTCTCCGCTGACAGACCCAACAGCTGGGAGACTCGCGTGGAGGCGGGTTGACAGCAGGTTTCCTACCCACTGTCAATCTTTGCTATTTTGACAGCGGACCTGCCTCCAAACCCGCCGTCTGAGCACTGGCAAAATCCAGCCCAAAGTGTTATAAAGTATGGAATATACTCAACGACTAAGCCTCCACAGTCCTCCCGGATAGAGAATTCCAAAGATTCACCACCCTCTGAGTGAAGAAATTTCTCCTCATCTCAGTCCAAAATGGCCGACCACTTATTCAGAGACTGTGACCCCTGGTTCTAGACTCCCCAGCCAGGGGAAATAACCTCCCTGCATCTACCCTGTCAAGCCCTGTAAGAATTTTGTATGTTTCAATGAGATCACCTCTCATTCTTCTAAACTCCAGAGAATATAGGCCTAGTCTACTCAATCTCTACTCATAGGACAATCACCCCATCCCAGGAATCAGTCTGGTGAATCTTCGTTGCACTCCCTCTTTGGCAGATATATCCTTCCTTAGGTAAGGAGACCAAAACTGTACACAATACTCCAGGTGTGGTCTCACCAGGGCCCTATATAATTGCAGCAAGACTTTCTTACTCCTCTACTCCAACCCCCTTGCAATAAAGACTAACATACCATTTGCTTTCCTAATTGCTTGCTGTACCTGCATGTTAACTTTGTGATTTGTGTACAAGGACACCCAGGTCCCTCCTCTCACTATTTAAAAAATGTTCTGCTTTTCTAGTTACAGTAAACCCACAGCACGCCACACTTACCTAGCATGGTGTCCGGACGTCGGGAAGCCCGCAGTAGACCTGTCAAAATTGCAAAAAGCCTCTTAACTACCTGTTAACAAACTTTTAACAAGCAGTTAAGTGGCTATAATCCTCTTCCCACCGCTAGGTGTTGGGTCCATGCGCAAATCGGGGACCCGACACCTGGGAAGATTGATTGGAGGCGGGTTGACAGCGGGTTTCCGACCCGCTGTCAATCTTTGCGATTTTGCCGGATGTCCCGCCTCCAAACCCACCCCCTGAGCACCGGCAAAATTCCCCCCAAAGTACTTGTTTAATTACTCTACCATTTCCTTATTCCCCATTATAATTTCTCCTGTCTCAGCCTGTAAGGGACCCACATTTACTTTCGCTAATCTTTTCCTTTTACAGCTTTTACAGTCTGTTTAGTTTACTTTTATATTCTGTTTTCCCTTTCTTTATCAATTTCTTAGTCCTCCTTTGTTGAATTCTAAAATCCTCCCAATCCTCAGGCTTACTGCTCTTTTTGGCAACATTACAAGCTTCTTCCTTTGATCTAATACTATCTTTTACTTCTCTTGTTAGCCACGGTTGGACCACTTTTCCTGTGGGGTTTTTGTGCTTTAAAGGAATGTATATTTGTTGTAAATTATGTATTAATTCTTTAAATGCTAGCCATTGCTTCACTACCATCATACCTTTTAATGTCGTTTCCCAAGCTACCTTAGCCAAGTCGCCCCTCATGCCTACATAGTTTGCTTTGTTCAGATTTAAGACACTAGTTTCGGATTTAACTAAATTACTTTCAAACTTAATATAAAATTCTATCATATTATGGTCACTCTTCCCTAAAGGCCTCTTTACTACAAGAGTATTAATTAACCCTTTCTCATTGCAAAATAATAGATCTAAAATAGCCTGTTCCCCAGTTGGTTCCTCAACATACTGATCCAGAAAACTATCTTGTATACATTCCATGAATTTGACCTCCACTCGATTACTGCAAATTTGGTTTGCCCAGACTATATGTAGATTAAAGTCCCCCATGATTACTGTATTACCCTTGTTACATGCGCCTCTAATTTCCTGATTTATACTCTGCCCGACATTACAACTACTGTTTGGGGGCCTATAAACAACTCCCACCAATGTTTTCTGCCACTTGCTGTTTCTTAGCTCCACCCAATCCGATTCTACTTCTTGATTTTTGGAGCTAAGATCCTTTCTCTCTACTGTCTTTATCCCATCCTTTATTATCAGGGCTACTCCTCCTCCTTTTCCATTTTGCCTATCTCTTCTAAAAGAGAAGTATCCTGGAATATATAGTTCCCAACCTTGGTCACTTTGCAACCATGTCTCTGTTATGGCTATTAGATCAAACCTATTCATTTCTATCTCTGCTATTAATTCATTTATTTTGTTGTGAATGCTTTGCGCATTCAGATATAGTGCCTTTAGCTTTGACTTTTTTCTATTTTTCCCTGCTGTCACCTTAGTCACTGATACCCTATTACCTTTGTTATTCTCTCTGTCTTTCCTGACCCACTCTGCTTATTTTTATCCAAAACTCTGCTCTGCTCTAGAACCTTGACATTTCTCTTGCTGCTTTTAAATTTACTCTTTCCTGAATCCTCCCCGCCCCCCCCCCCCCCCCCTTCATTAGTTTAAAGCCCTGTCTACTGCCCGAGTTATTTGTTTCGCCAGGTCACTGGTTCCAGCCCAGTTTAAGTGGAACCCATCCCAACGGAACAGCTCCCTCTTTCCCCAGTACTGGTGCCAGTGCCCCATGAAGCAAAACTCCTGTCTCCCACACCACTCTTTGAGCCACATATTTGACCTTCTAATCTGCTTATCCCTATGCCAATTAGCACATGGCTCAGGTAACAATCCAGAGATTATTACCTTTGAGGTCCTGCTTTTTAATTTTGACCCCAACTCCTTAAACTCTCTCAGCAGAACCTCATTCCTAGTTCTACCTATGTCATTGGTTCCTACGTGGATCACAACAACTGGATCCTCCCTTCCCACTCCAAGTTCTTCTCCAGCCGTGAGGAGATATCTTTAACCCTGGCACCGGGCAGGCAACACAAACTTCGGAACTCCCGGTCGCGGCTGCAGAGAACAGTATCTATCCCTCTGACAATACTGTCCCCAACACAACTACATTCCATTTCACTCCTCCCACTTGAATGGCCTCCTGTGCCATGGTTAGCTTGCTCATCCATCCTACAGGCTTTTCCCTCATCCACACATACAGCAAGAACCTCATACCTGTTGGATAAGGACAAATGCCGAGGCTCCTTCAGCACTGCACCTGCGGTCCCCTTACCTGCCTGAGTTGCAGTCACACCCTCCTGTCCCTGACCACTAACCAGACCTGTACCATTATATACCCAAGCAAAGAGATCCATCAGAAACACTAAGCAAAAGCAAGAAGGCATTAGATGGGCCCATAAGGAAGCAGATCTGTTGCCACTCTCTGGAGAGACAGTGACATCTATGCCCAGTTCTTAGAGCCCATTGGTGTTGGGTGCTAATGGGTGGCGTCATCTCAAACCAAATAGAAACATAGAAGATAGGAGCAGGAGTAGGCCATTCGGCCCCTCGAGCCTGCTCCGCCATTCAATGCGATCATGGCTGATCATCCAAATTCAGTACCCTGTCCCTGCTTTCTCCCCATATCCCTTGATCCCTTTAGCCTTAAGAAATATATCTAACTCCTTCTTGAATATATTTAATGAATTGGCCTCAACTGCCTTCTGTGGTAGAGAATTTCACAGGTTCACCACTCTCTAGGTGAAGAAATTCCTCCTCATCTCAGTCCTAAATGGCTTACCCCTTATCCTTAGACTGTGACCTCTGGTTCTGGACTCCCCCGCCATCGGGAACATCCTTCCTGCATCTAGTCTGTCTAGTCCTATTAGAATTTTATACGTTTCAATGAGATCCCCTCTCATTCTTCTAAACTCTAGCGAATATATGCCTAATCAACTCACTCTCTCTTCATACATCATTCCTGCCATCCCAGGTATCAGTCTGGTAAATCTTCGCTGCACTCCCTCCATGACAAGAACATCCTTCCTCAGATAAGGCGACCAAAACTGCACACAATACTCAAGGTGTGGTCTCACCAAGGCCTTGTACAACTGCAGCAAGACATCCTTGCTCCTGTACTCGAATCCTCTTGCTATGAAGGCCAACATACCATTTGCCTTCTTAAACACCTGCTGTACCTGCATGCTTACCT
The DNA here is from genome assembly GCA_030390025.1 of Squalus acanthias. NCBI lineage: Eukaryota > Metazoa > Chordata > Chondrichthyes > Squaliformes > Squalidae > Squalus > Squalus acanthias. Next base: position 77,604,998 of record CM059426.1, on the reverse strand, counting down.
TCAGCGACTGGTGCACAAGGACTCCCAGATCTCGTGGCACTTCCCCTTTTCCCAATCTATTGCCATTAAGATAATAATCTGTCTTCCTGTTTTTGCCACCAAAGTGGATAACCTCGCATTTATCCACATTATACTGCATCTGCCATGCATCTGCCCAAATCATACTGGAGTTTTCTGCATCCTCCTCACAGCACATACGCCCACCCAGCTTTGTGTCTGCAAACTTAGAGATATTACATCTAGTTCCCTCGTCTAGATCATTAATATATATTGTGAATAGCTGGGGTCCAAGCACCGATCCCTGCGGGACCCCACTAGTCACTGCCTGCCACTCGGAAAAAGACCCGTTTATTCCTGCTCTTTGCTTCCTGTCTGCCAACCAGTTCTCTATCCAAGTCAGTACCTTACCCCCAATCCCATGTGCTTTAACTTTGCACGCTAATCTCTTATGCGGGACCTTATCGAAAGCCTTCTGAAAGTCCAAATACACCACATCCACTGGTTCTCCCTTATCTATTCTACCAGTTACATCCTCAAAAAATTCCAGTAGATTAGTCAGGCATGATTTACCTTTTGTAAATCCATGTTGACTTTGTCCGATCCTGTCACTGTTTTCCAAGTGCTCTGCTATTACATCTTTTATAATGGACTCTAGCATTTTGCCCACTACCGATGTCAGGCTTACCGGTCTATAATTCCCCATTTTTTCTCTACCACCTTTTTTAAATAGTGGGGTTACATTAGCTACCCTCCAATCCATGGGAACTGTTCCAGAGTCTATAGAATTTTGAAGCATGACCAGCAATGCATCTACTATTTCTAGGGCCACTTCCTTAAGTACCCTAGGATGTAGATTATCAGACCCTGGGGATTTATCGGCCTTCAATCCCGTCAATTTCCCTAACACCATTTCCTTACAAATACTGATTTCATTCAATTCCTCCCTCTCATTAGACCCTATGTTCCCCGACATCTCTGGGAGTTTATTTGTGTCCTCCTTTGTGAAGACAGAACCAAAGTATGTATTTAATTGGTCTGTCATTTCTTTGTTCCCCATTATAAATTCCCCTGATTCTGACTGCAAGGGACCTACGCTTGACTTCTCCAATCTTTTTCTCTTCACATATCTATAGAAGCTTTACAGTCAGTTTTTATATTTTCCCCCTCTTAATTAATCCCTTTGTCCTCCTTTGCTGAAACCGAAACTGCTCCCAATCCTCAGGTTTGCTGCTTTTTTCAACCAATTTATATGTCCTCTCCTTGGATCTTATGCTATCCCTAATTTCCCTTGTTAGCCACAGTTGAGTCACCTTTTTTGTTTAATTTTTATGCCAAACAGGGATGAACAAATTCTGTAGTTCATCCATGCGATCTTTAAATGTTTGCCATTGCCTATCCACCGTCAACCCTTTAAGTAACGCTCCCCAATCCATCCTAGCCAACTCGCGCCTCATACCATCGTAGTTTCCTTTATTTAAATTCAGGACCCTAGTCTCTGAGTCAACTACTTCACTCTCCATCTTAATGAAGAATTCTATCATATTATGATCGCTCCTCCCCAAGGGGCCTCGCACAACAAGATTGCTAATTAATCCTTTCTCATTACATAATACCCAGTCTAAGATGGCCTGATCTCTAGTTGGTTCCTCAAAATATTGGTTCAGGAAACCATCCCGTATACACTCTAGGAATTCCTCCTCCACAGTATTGTTACTAATTTGGTTAGCCCAATCTATATGTAGATTAAAGTCACCCATGATAACTGCTGTGCCCTTATTGCACGCATCTCTAATTTCCCGTTTAATGCCATCCCCAACCTCAGCATTACTGTTTGGGGGTCTGTATACAACTCCCACTAACGTTTTCTGCCCCTTGGTATTTCTCAGCTCTACCCATACAGATTCCACATCATCAGAGCTAATATCCTTCCTTACTATTGTGTTAATCTCCTCTTTAACCAGCAATGCTACCCCACCTCCTTTTCATCTGTCCTTCCTGAATATTGAATACCCCTGGATGTTGAATTCCCAGCCTTGGTCACCCTGGAGCCATGTCTCCGTAATCCCAATTATATCATATCCATTTACATCTATTTGCGCAGCTAATTCATTCACCTTATTACGAATGCTCCTCGCATTAAGACACAAAGCCTTCAGGCTTGTTTTTTTAACACTCTTAGTCCTTTTAGAATTATTATTTACTGTAGCCCTGTTTGATTTACACCCTTGATTTCTCTGCCTTCCACTTTTGCTTTTCTCCTTCCTGTCTTTTGCTTCTATCCTTGCTTCCCTATCCTCTGTTTCCCTGCACAGGTTCCCAACCCCCTGCCATTTTAGTTTAAACCCTCCCCAACAGCACTAGCAAACACTCCCCCTAGGACATCGGTCCCGGTCCTGCCCAGGTGCAAACCGTCCAGTTTGTACTGGTCCCACCTCCCCCAGAACCGGTTCCAATGTCCCAGGAATTTGAATCTCTCCCCCTTGCACCATTCCTCTAGCCACATATTCATCTGAAATATCCTTCTATTTCTTCTCTGACTAGCACGTGGCACCGGTAGCAATCTTGAGATTACTACCTTTGAGGTCCTATTTTTTAATAGTACTGATTCATCAGCTGAGGGAGGGCGGTAGGTGGTAATCAGCAACAGGTTTCCTTGCCCATGAGACTTAATGGGGTCCGGAGTCAATGTTGAGGACTCCCAGGGCCACTCCTTCCTGACTGTATACCACTGTACCGCCACACCTGGTTGGTCTGTCCTGCCGGTGGGATAGGACATACCCAGGGAAGGTGATGGAGGAGTTTGGGAGATTGGCTGAAATGTATGATTCTGTGAGTATGACTATGTCAGGCTGTTGCTTGACTAGTCTGTGGGACAGCTCTCCCAATTTTGTCACAAGTCCCCAGGTGTTGGTGAGGAGGACTTTTCAGGGTCGACTGGGCTGGGTGTGCCATTGCCATGTCCATAGCCAGTGGTGATGCCAGGTGGTCCATCCGGTTTCATTCTTATAATGTTTCGTAGCGATTAGTTACAACTGAGTGACTTGCTAGGCCATTTCAGAGGGCAGTTAAGAGTCAACCACATTGCTGTGGGTCTGGAGTCACATATAGGCCAGACCAGGTAAGGACGGCAGATTTCCTTCCCTAAAGGACATTAGTGAACCAGATGGGTTTTTACGACAATCCGGTAGTTTCATGGTTACAATTACTGATACTAGCTTTTTATTCCAGATTTATTTAATTAACTGAATTTAAATTCCCCAGCTGCCGTGGTGGGATCTGAACTCACGTCTCTGGATCATTAGCCCAGGCCTCTGGATTACTAGCCCAGTTACAACTACGCTACCGTTCCCTAGAACAATTCTTCCTGCTAAGAGTCTTCCTTTAAAATTTGTACATCTCAATATGATCTTTTCTAAGCAGATCAATATAAAGTTTAGGATTTCAGCTGTTCATTGTTTCCTGAGCAGTTTTGCTTGTGATACTTTCTCTGTAACTTAATTTCACTATTTCCTACCAAAGGGCCCTATGTTATAAACCCATCAGGATTCTATGATATCATATGAGGAGGTATTTTTTGCTGACCATTTTTACTAACAGGACTTTTTAGCTCTGCAATTACATTTTCACCAGTGCCTTGAATCCCAAAAGTTTTAAGTGTAATTAATAATCTTTCATGTAGAACTTTATCAAGTGCTTTTTGGAAGTCTAGGTACACAATGTCATTCCATAGTTGACTTAGGTTGTTGCTATCTCAAATAAATCAAGGAGGTTGGTCAGTCAGGATCTTCCCTAACTAAAGTACACTAACATTCAAACCCCATACACTCAAACCCCATACATTCAAACTCAAACCCCATATCCTGACATTCAATCCCTATATAGTAATATTAAAATTCCTTTACACCAAAGTTTAAACTTCTATAAACGAACATTCATTAAAATTCAAACCCCATTACACTAACATTTAAACCATATACAGTAAATATACATCCCATTAACTAAAACTCCACCTCCTCAACACCAAAACTCTAGACTCATATCCTAACATTCAAATCCCCATACATTAAGATTCAAAGCCATTACGCTAAATATCATACCCAACATTAAAAATAAAACCCATACACTAAATTTCAACCACATGCACTAACCCTATACTGTCAAATGCAAATCCCATACACTAACATTCAAACCATGATACACTAGTTCAAAGCCACTATCCTAAATATCAGACCCCATACACTAAAGATCAACTGAAATTGACTGGTGCTTTTCTCTGCATAACTTAGTCTGTGCTGCTCCACTGTAGTCCGCTGCCACTACTCTTGGTCTGCTCCGCTTGATGTTGCTACCTCTGCAATCTTGTCCACTGTGTGCTGTCTAAAGTTACTGTTTTCCTATTGGTTGGAGCATTTTCAACTTTGCAGGCTGGGGGATTGGTAATAGCAACTGCTTCATGATTGATAGAAAATGCTACTGCTTCATTGGTCTAAAGGCACCGATGATGGAGCATCCCTTTCCAATTGTGCAGGCCTGCATCAGGAGAAGAAACTCATGCACACACGCATGCAAATAGAATATAAGTGACCTGGGTTTTCTAGGGCCAGATAATGGGAGGTCATGGGTTCCAGCTGGCCCAGGGGTGAGTCCTGGGCACCCACGCACTATGGTACAAGAGTTTTTTCTCTATCTAGAACAATGACATTTCTGATGATTATTGATGTATTAGGGTCTGTTTTCAACTCGCAATTTATTTTATCTTTCTACAAAATACAAAGCTAGCTGGTATAATTTTCCATTTTGCTTGCAATGTAATTGCAATGTAAGTTATATGTGACTGCAAATTTTTGCAATGCATGTTTTAGGAACGAGTGTCCAACCTATGGCGTTAGGGGGGTCACTGAGCCCTGGCATTCAGCCTTCGAAGCCCAGGCAATGCAATACTATTTGCATTTATATTTCTTATTTTCTGGTTAGTCTTGTTTGAATTTTGTGTGCCTGGAGTTTTGGAAAGGGCTGTTCCTAGTTCTGTTGCCTCATTGATGAATAATTCCTTTACCTCTGGCCCCCCCGAGGGTCCATCTATGCAACCACAAAGACAAAAGTTTGGGTATTGCTGTTATGTGAAAAAAAAATTAAGATCCAAAGTTATTTAAAGGGAAAATAGCACTGTATCTTAACTTAGATGACAAATTTTAATTTTAAAGTGTAAAATTATCAGCAAAATAGCTGTTTAACAGTATTCTGATATATGAAATACAGACTAGCTGTCACCTGCTAAGTACTCTTTTTGTAATCTCATCTATTTCCTAATCAGTCTTTCTAATAAATTTAAATGCCGAGGTGGAACACCCGCCACGCCTGAATGGATAGGCTCAAGTCGCGCTTAACATTGGGCCTTGGGCCTCATTATCATTGCGCCGGCGAGCTGTGGACGCCTGATGGGCATCCCCAGTCAGCTCGCCGGAGAAGAGGACTCAAAGATTCGGCCACTGCAATGCTCGCAGTAGCCCTCAGGTAAGTCGTTAAAGAGGGCACGGGATGGCTGGGAAGGAGGGCGATTGGGAAGGAAGGCAATTATCAATTCTTTAAGCTTTTAAAAAAAAAAAAATTGCCTCCCCGATAAGGAAATATATAAATTTGTGATGGGTGTGGTACTAAGCCACACAGACTAGAATGATCAATATTTTCCCAGGTCTGTAGTGGCGTCAATGTTCCAGGATGGAAAAATCAGCCTAGGTTCCCTGCTCTGTTTACCATATTTTGGCCCTAGAAATTCAACTGCGCATCCCGTGTTTCTTGGCACTAGACAGCCTCCTAATACGGTGGGCAGGAAGTGCACGTTCATTGCGAGCCAGAAATGCACCACCCACCATACTGGTGGAGGCAAAAACATGGGCATCCACGGCCCATGCCTGATACAGCTGTTAAGCCCTTTGTTTAAAAGAAAAGTAGACTTGGGTTCTGGGGTAAATAATGAATCTTTGAATAAGAGACTATAATAAAACAGGCCAAAATATGTTAAAAGATTACAATGTTCTACAGTGATCTCACACACACAAGCACAAACACATACACACACACACAGCCACATGCACATATACATTTAATAACTTAAATTGCCACAGAATTCCCTTGATAGTTTTTGACATTGATCAATCAGGTGTTAAATCCACTACCATCTGCTTTGATTGTCATTGTAGTTACAAACTAACACTGGGGTAATTTGTCGAATGACTGAGATGTCAGGCAGATGAGATGTCACAGTTACTAAACACTGCTGATGGAGGCAATTCAAAAGCTATAGTTCCTTTGAATGTATCTCTGGGTTTGACAGAACTGTGTTGTTTTTCCCTCTGATCCTCTTGGGCCACCTCTGTGAAAAACCTGATCAATTCCACTTATTTTGCCTAAAGGTCTTAAGAAGGTAGAGTTCCATTCCAGGTGTGCCACCTGCAGGCAATTATTTTCTGACACAGAAAGTGAAAATGCAATCAACTTGCCTATAATTGGCTGTAAAATCACCGTGAAGCATGCTAAGGTGACCTGACATAGGATAAGAGATCAGAGGAACACTTATAAGAAACATCTACTTGGCTTCTGTGATTCCAGTGCCTCTCCCATCAACACCTGGTGCACCAGAAAAATAAAATGGTATAAGGGAAAACCTATGCAAATTAATTCTTCTGGAGGAAAGAAAAAGCTATTTATAATTAATGTCTTGCACTTGTAGTTTGAGAATAGGCTACCAAAGGAACAAAAGGGAATCTATTGTCAGTGTGTTTTTTTATTTGTTTTTCTCTGTTCACTTGCGTTGCGCTGATTTTACATTTAAATGGCAAACTATAGATTATTTAATCAATTATTTAAGAAGCATTTTCTAAGGAAAAGTGAAGCTGTCTACAAAACCATAATTGAACAATTGATCCAATGATACAGGTGTGTTCACAAACTAGTAAAAATTATTGGGTTGTACCTTATATTTTAAATTCTTGGGACTGTATTTTCCTCGTGGTGTAAACCAGAGTTATAAAGATAGGAGGAAATCTCATTTTGTATTCATTATCAGCTAAATGCAATTTCCTTCAATTTGTTAAGTGCTGATATATACATAACAAAAGTGGAAAAGAAAATGTCCTTGTTAATGCCTTGTTAGCCACTTGTAAAGTGAAGAATGCGCTTGTTGAACAAAATTCCTGGGGTTGGAGAAGGCCAAAAGCCTAATTTCTGCTTGAGGGGTTGGGGAAATTTGTTGTGGAACCTGGTTATGCCAGGATTTCACGCTGTCTGCCTGTTCAGGCAAATGTAAAAGGTCCCATGATACTATTTGAAGACGATCAGGGGAGTGCTCCCAGTAACAGAAAATGCTGGAAAAACTCAGCAGGCCAGGCAACATCCGTGGAGAGAGAAACAGAGTTAACGTTTCAGGTAGAAACCCTCCGTCAGAACTGAGAAAAAAGCAGGAAATGAAACAGAGTGCTCCCAGTATCCTGGCCAACATTTATTCTGCAATCAACACCACTTCAATAGATTAGCTGGTCATTTATAATTGGCTAGAAATTGCAGTCAGAGGCATCTGGAGTACGCCTCTGACCCGCGAAAGTGTTACGAAAGTACCACCTGGTGCCCAGGCTGCGAAAACCTGCGGTCTCAGGCCTCGAGGCGGAAGGCAGCGTAATGGCCCACAGATCCCAGGGGCACAGGCATTGTGGAAGCGTACCTGGGATAACGTGGGTCTGGTCCTCCAATCAATAAGCAGCATTAATTTTAATCATAGAATCATAGAAAGTTACGGTACGGAAGGAGGCCATTTCAGCCCATCGTGTCCGCACCGGCCAACAAAGAGCTATCCAGCCTAACCCCACTTCCCAGCTCTTGGTCCATAGCCCTGCAGGTTAGAGCATCCCAAGTGCACATCCAAGTACTTTTTAAATGTGGTTAGGGTTCCTGCCTCTACCACCCTTTCAGGCAGCGAGTTCCAGACCCCAACAACCCTCTGGGTGAAGAAATTTCAGGGCCATTATTGCGGTTTGTTGGACCTTGCTGTGTGCAAATCGCCATGTTTTCCTACAGTACAACAATGACGACACTTCAAAAGTATTTAAGTGGTTATGAAGGTACAGATCAGCCATGATCTAATTGAATGGTGGAGCAGGCTCGAGAGGCTGAATGGCCTACTCTTGTTCCTATATTCCTGAATACTTTGGGACATCCTGAGATATCAAAGGTGCTGTATAAATGCAAGTTCTTTCTTTACATTAGTTGCTATCCTCAACTCATGGTACTTTTTCCTACATATCCCTCTATGCATTTGGGTTCCTGAGCCAATGTTGATACATTCACGCAGTCTGGACCATAGATTGGCCACCTTCAGCTCTGAAAGGTGATCTTTGTTTGTTATGCATGCTCTCAGTAAGAAAACTGGGGTTTTGAGTGATGTGAGCAGTCATTACTGCTTTCCTCACTGAATAGCCGAATTTGCCTAAAATAAAAAAACAGAAAATGCTGGAAATATTCAGCAGGCCAGGCAGCATCTTAATTGGGGAGAGAAACAGAGTTAACGTTTCAGGTTGATGACATTTTGTCAGAACTGTATCTGTCTGTTTGGAAGTGGTGGTGATTTAGCAGTTTGCTAACTGCATGACAATGTGAAAATGACCATTAGTACAGGCATATGCTGATTTGCCATTTTCTGCAAGGTGTTCAAATTAAGATAACTCAAATACACCAACTAGTGTGATGAACAGGTGATATACCTTAATACTTATTTTTTAAAAGGAGAGCAATATAGCTTTTAGTGATTTAGTGGAGGAAAACAGTACTTAAACTGTATGCTTTGTGCCTGATGCTAGGAAGGGTCAGCCTATTCAAATGAACTGGAACTCTAAATTGTGTTCCAATGCTTTTCGGTCCATATGCAAGTAATGCTTAGAATTGGGCAGCTGTTACACAAGTTAAAAATTGTATAAAATTGAGATGGATAAGTTGGAATGTGCTTCAGGTTAATCATTAGAAATATATAAATGCCAAATAAATCATTCAAATGGATTTCATTTGTTCTGGGAGATAGTTGGTGCACACCCCAATTGTGAACCATGAGGTTTGAATTTTCAGCTTTGCTGTTAATGAGGCAGGCATTATCTTTTGATCACATTCCTAAACTTGCTCCTGGAAGCAAACATTTCTAACACATGGTAATGTACATGTTAATGTAATAACTTTTTTTGGCTTGTAAATTATTTAGGATTTATTTTATTCCAATACCATATTAATTTCTCTCATTTGAAGATGACACGAAAGCACTGGATGGAATCAGCAGAAGTCCATGGCGAGAAGAGCAGGAGATATTAGGGGTCATTTTACAAAATCACTCACCTGGCACAGTGACTCATTCTCCCCCACCCTTTTGGGAATTCAGTTATGCTCCCACCTCACCCCACGATTTTCCATCCGTTCATTTTCCTGAGGAGGGTGTGCGCAAGTTCCTGATACACACTCCCATTAGGTGAAGCTCCGGACTGGGAGCGCAATTTTGTAAATTTTCCTCCACTGTCTAAAGGAGAAGGCTTTTGAACTCTTCAGCATGAGGTCCTAGGTCCCTTTGCTCTTCGAGAACATTTCTCATTCCCTCACGCCATTCTAAATAATCAGAAGCGTCTTAACCGTAAAGCAGACCTTCCTTACAGACTTGACTGGCACTTCAATTTGTGAAGCCAACTCCTGGATTGGTGCATTGAAGGCTATTATAGGCTTACGTGCTTATTAAGAGGCTAATGAGTGATTAAGCACCATTATTGCAAGTTTATTTTTTCTGATTGGCTGGTAATTGTGTGTTAATTGTAATGCATCTCAGCTGTTAGAATGCACATTGAGTAAAGCTATTTGTTCCTGCAAAAGTACTGAGTAATAACAGAAAAAATAACTCTGTTTAATGCCCAATCAGTAGTCTAAGAGCAAATTAAATCATAAAGGTGATTTTGACATAGTTCTTCTTACATTTTCTTTTCATGCAGTAAGTGCCATTTTTTTAGATTAAATCTTGGATTGGTCCTGGCAAGTCCAGGGAAGTTCCATTCTCCCTGTGGTAACCACTTTTTAAAAAAGTGTTCAGCTTACATTAAAGCAATAAAGGTATTCAAATGCCACAATGAGCTTCAATACTGTAATTGTTATGCTATACAATTATGGTAAACAATAAAATAACTCATTTTCAATAAAAATAAAAAGACATTTTGGGCCTGAAAATCTTCAAACATGACCCCTAGGATCAGAGGTGGTGGTACTAAGGTTTGGGATTTCCTATGCTGGGAATTTCCCCAGCCCCAGCTTCCCTTCCACACAGCGAGCTGAGTGCTGGGATGAACCAAGCTGGACCAGCAGAAAGGGAACCCACCAGAGCAGGGTCAAGGCCTGGAAAGGCCCTGGAAATTTTTGTTGCCAGTGGTTGGATCGGCCCTTCTATGAAATAAGTGATTGAAGCTCAGAACCAAGTCAACCTTCTGTGGCTGACTCAGTACTTCCACAGTACTCTAGGGCACAGTTGATGATTGACCCGCCAGCCTGGCTGTCTGGTGGAACCTGTAGGGTAGGCCTATCGCTGGGGGCTGGCATTCTTTCAGCTTGGCTCCAGATGAATTTACAATCCACTGCCCTAATGAGTAGTGCTCACTGGACAGGAATTGGGATGCAGTTCTGGTAAGCTATGCAATTTTAGTTGATTAAACTCCTACAGAACCCTTGAACATATTTGAAGGGTGAATACCTGAAATGTCACAACCTCTCATTTCTCTTTAGAGATGCTAATTTACCTGCTATGAACATGGGAACATAGGAATAGCTGGACAAAAAAAGACCACGGTCCATCTCGTTCGGCTTCTACCATCCTGGTAGTCACATGATGCAACGATAATGGAGTTGTTCAATCTCTATCAATTAGCCTACAACAGACCCAGACATGAGGTGAGGAAATCCCCAGTGGTGGAAAATTTTGGAAACCATAGGACCAAAATCACCTGTTCCTCCCAAGCATGCTGCATTTACCATATGTCATGTCTCAAATTACTTGTATACTATATCCCAAAATAATTAATTTCCAGCATTTTCTGTTTTAATTTCATATACCTAAACTGGAATTGGTTTAATCTGGCTCAGTTGAAAAACTCTGGTTAGTGTTGATACTAAGATTTCAGTGTGTATTATTTTTTTTTTATTAACAACTCACATCCTACTGCTCTGTTCGACAATGATACATGCTGCAACCTCAAGCTTTCAACATGCTGGACCAATAGGCCACCAACAAGCAATTAGGAAGACAAATGGCATGTTGGCCTTTATTGCGAGAGGGTTGGAGTACAAGGGTAAGGAAGTCTTGCTACAATTGTACAGGACTGTGGTGAGACCACACCTGGAGTACTGTGCACAGTTTTGGTCTCCTTATTTAAGGAAGGATATACTTGCCTTAGAGGCGGTGCAACGAAGGTTCATTAGATTGATTCCTGGGATGAGAGGGTTGTCCTATGAGGAGAGATTGAGTAGATTGTGCCTATACTCGCTGGTGTTTAGAAGAACGAGAGGTGATCTCATTGAAACATATAGGATTCTGAGGGGAATTGACAGGGTAGATGCTGAAAGATTGTTTCCCCTGGCTGGAGAGTCTAGAACTAGGGGTATAGTCTCAGGATAAGGGGTCGGCCATTTAAGACTGAGATGAAGAGGAATTTCTTCACTGAGAGGGTTGTGAATCTTTGGAATTCTCTTCCCCCAAAGTGCTGTGGATGCTCAGTCATTGAGTATATTCAAGGCTGAGATAGATTTCTGGACTCCAGAGGAATTAAGGGATATGAGGATAGGGCAGGAAAGTGGAGTTGAGGTCGAAGATCAGCCATGATCTTATTCAATGGTGGAGCAGGCTCGAGGGGCCATATGAACTACTCCTGCTCCTAATTCTTATGTTCTTAACAAACTGCATGATTGAACCACAAACCTGCTGTGCTACGAGAATATCAATGTGCTGAACCGAGAGTTATCAACAACAGCAAGTTTTCAGATTAGGACCCCTGTCTGTGCAGAGTTAGCTGATCTCAGCTGGAATGGTGGTAGGCTTGCTTAATTGCCCTCAGCGCTTCTGGGTTGGGGAGAGAAAGATTGTCCAGGGTTCCTGCTCCTGAATGTTATCCAGAGACTTTGTTTTGAAAGAGTGTATGAACATTGGGCTCAATTTTCACCGGCCCTTGGAGGCGGGAGTGGTGTGAAAATAGCAGATTTGGGGGTCCCGAACCCATCCCGCCCCCAACCCGCCTCCATGCCAGTTTCCCAGGAGGCGGATACCCGACCTGTGTTGGGACCCGCCTCCCCGAGGCGGGAAGGGGATTAGTGCCAATAAACTGCCTGTTAACAGGTAGTTAACAGGCAGTTTTTTGCCTAATCCCTATTTTTAGCCCTGAACTGTGGGCTTCCCGACAGGTCCAAACTACGCCGAATTAGCGAGGCGGACCGTCGGTTTGGAGGGGTCGAGATGTCTGGTGTGCAGGTGAGTGATGGGTGCATGAGTGCAGAGGTAAGTGTGTTTGGTGTGTGTAAAGTGTTTTAAGAACTTTTACTTACCTTAACTTTGTCCTGCAGGCTAGCTTCCTTAAGGTGTCGGGTGTCCCTCGCATCCACGGCACAGAAAGCAGAATGGCCGCGGAGCTGTCAAAAGCTGCAGTCTCTGTTTTCTGTGCTGGATTGATTTCTAACTGAGTCTAAGTACAGGGACTCACGTTAGAAATCATATTGTCAGTGTTTGACAGCTTCACAGAGCTGTCAAATGCTGAAATTTCATCTGTCAAAAACTCTTGACAGATGAAATTTCAATGGCTGACATCACCTGTATCCAAGGGACCCTTGATTGGCCTGCTAAGGTCAATCAAGGGAAAATACAGTGGGTTGGCCACAAGTCGATGGAGGCGGGACTACAACCCAAAACGTGGGAGTCCCGCCTCCACCACGTCCCCATTGACAAAATCCAGCCCATTGTGTCCCATGACCTGCTGACATTTGTTGGCAGGTTTGCGGCAGGGTGGTCCTAATGCCTGCCAATGTGAAACTGCCGGTAAGCAATTTCCTCCTAGAACCCTCATTAGCTAAAAAGCGTGGTTTGAAGAGCAAACTACCCTTCACTGGCTTACTGCCTCTGGGAGTGAGGGAACTGTAGTTCTGGTGCAGCCTTTAAAAGGCTGGAGCTAGTTAAAGGGCAACATCACTTTTTAGCAAGATGGCAGAAGGAGCAGCAGCTTCAGGTGTGTCAGCGGCTTGAAGGGCCCCAGATTTTGTAGTGCATCCGTGGAGGTGCTTCTGGCAGAAGTGAGGATCCAGATCTCAGGGGCCCAGTCTTCTAAAGGGCAATGCTTCAGAAACATCAATCTTATGTAGGGCAGTGGAGATGGTTTCCACACATACGGTTGAGATGATAGATAAGTGGGAGAAGTCCACTCCTGCATTTACAACACATTGCAGGAAGTTTGCCGAACAACCTGGAGCCTGTGTCAGCCCAGGAGATTACTGCAGTATTAAGACACCAGGAAGAGTTTCCAAGGACATTGATGGCTTCCAGAGTGGCAGCTACCAGTGTTTCATTAGATGCCTTGAGAGTCAGCCTGAATGCCACACTTGAACAGGGTTTTGAAGACATCACTAGAACTATCCATCGGTAGCCATCTTAGACTGGGTACTATGCAATGAGAAAGGATTAATTAGCAATCTTGTTGTGCGAGGTCCCTTGGGGAGGAGCGATGATAATATGATAGAATTCTTCATTAAGATGGAGAGTGAAGTAGTTGACTCAGAGACTAGGGTCAGGAATTTAAATAAAGGAAACTATGATGTTATGAGGCGCGAGTTGGCTAGGATGAATTGGAGAGCGTTACTTAAAGGGTTGACGGTGGATAGGCAATGGCAAACATTTAAAGATCGCATGGATGAACTACAGAATTTGTTCATCCCTGTTTGGCATAAAAATAAAACAAAAAAGGTGACTCAACCGTGGCTAACAAGGGAAATTAGGGATAGCATAAGATCCAAGGAGAGGACATATAAATTGGCCAGAAAAAGCAGCAAACCTGAGGATTGGGAGCAGTTTCAGATTCAGCAAAGGAGGACAAAGGGATTAATTAAGAGGGGGAAAATAGAATATGAGAGTAAGCTTGCAGGGAACATAAAAACTGACTGTAAAACCTTCTATAGATATGTGAAGAGAAAAAGATTGGTCAAGTCAAGCATAGGTCCCTTGCAGTCAGAATCAGGGGAATTTATAATGGGGAACAAAGAAATGGCAGACCAATTAAATACATACTTTGGTTCTGTCTTCACAAAGGAGGACACAAATAACCTCCCAGAGATGTCGGGGAACATAGGGTCCAATGAGAGGGAGGAATTGAATGAAATCAGTATTTGTAAGGAAATGGTGTTAGGGAAATTGATGGGATTGAAAGCCGATAAATCCCCAGGGCCTGATAATCTACATCCTAGGGTACTTAAGGAAGTGGCCCTTGAAATAGTAGATGCATTGCTGGTCATCTTTCAAAATTCTATAGACTCCGGAACAGTTCCCATGGATTGGAGGGTAGCTAATGTAACCCCACTATTTAAAAAAGGTGGTAGAGAAAAAAACGGGGAATTATAGACCGGTAAGCCTGACATCGGTAGTGGGGAAAATGCTAGAGTCCATTATAAAAGATGTAATAGCAGAGCACTTGGAAAACAGTGACAGGATCGGACAAAGTCAACATGGATTTACAAAAGGTAAATCATGCCTGACTAACCTACTGAAATTTTTTGAGGATGTAACTGGTAGAATAGATAAGGGAGAACCGGTGGATGTGGTGTATTTGGACTTTCAGAAGGCTTTCGATAAGGTCCCGCATAAGAGATTAGCGTGCAAAGTTAAAGCACATGGGATTGGGGGTAAGGTACTGATTTGGATAGAGAACTGGTTGGCAGACAGGAGCAAAGAGTTGGAATAAACGGATCTGTTTCCGAGTGGCAGGCAGTGACTAGTGGGGTATCACAGGGATCGGTGCTTAGACCCCAGCTATTCACAATATATATTAATGATCTGGACGAGGGAACTAGATCTAATATCTCTTAGTTTGCAGATGACACAAAGCTGGGTGGGCGTGTGTGCTGTGAGGAGGATGCAGAGAAACTCCAGTATGATTTGGACAGGTTGGGTGATTGGGCAGATGCATGGCAGATGCAGTATAATGTGGATAAATGCGAGGTTATCCACATTGGTGGCAAAAACAGGAAGACAGATTATTATCTTAATGGCAATAGATTGGGAAAAGGGGAAGTGCAACGACATCTGGGAGTCCTTGTGCACCAGTCGCTGAAGGTAAGCATGCAGGTGCAGCAGGCGGTTAAGAAGGCAAATGGTATGTTGGCCTTCATAGCGAGAGGATTTGAGTACAGGAGCAAGGATGTCTTGCTGCAGTTGTACAAGGCCTTGGTGAGACCACACCTTGAGTATTGTGTGCAGTTTTGATCGCCTTATCTGAGGAAGGATGTTCTTGCCATGGAGGGAGTGCAGCGAAGATTTACCAGACTGATACCTGCGATGGCAGGAATGACGTATGAAGAGAGATTGGGTCGATTAGGCTTATATTCGCTAGAGTTTAGAAGAATGAGAGGGGATCTCATTGAAACGTATAAAATTCTAACAGGACTAGACAGACTAGATGCAGGAAGGATGTTCCCGATGGCGCGGGAGTCCAGAACCAGGGGTCACAGTCTAAGGATAAGGGGTAAGCCATTTAGGACTGAGATGAGGAGGAGTTTCTTCACCCAGAGAGTGGTGAACCTGTGGAATTCTCTACCACAGAAGGCAGTTGAGGCCAATTCATTAAATATATTCAAGAAGGAGTTAGATATATTTCTTAAGGCTAAAGGGATCAAGGGAAATGGGGAGAAAGCAGGGACAGGGTACTGAATTTGGATGATCAGCCATGATCGCATTGAATGGCGGAGCAGGCTCGAGGGGCCAAATGGCCTACTCCTGCTCCTATCTTCTATGTTTCTATGCTTCTACTCCTTCATGTTGAACACCACTTGGAAGAAGCACTGAGAGTAGCAAGGGCACAGATTGTACTCTGGGTGGGGGACTTCAATGTCCATTACCAAGACTGGCTCAGTATCACCACTACTGACCGAGCTGGCCGAGTCCTGAAGGACATAGCTGTCAGTCTGGGCCTGCAACAGGTGGTGAGAGAACCAACACGAGGGAAAAAACTACTTGACCTCGTCCTCACCAAACTACCTGTCCGATTGATCATCCGCACAGTCATTGTGGAGACAAATCTCGTCTTCATACTGAGAACACCCTCCATCGTGTTGTGTGGCACTACCACCATGCTAAATGGGATAGATTCAGAACAGATCTAGCAGCTCAAATCTGGGCATCCATGAGGCACTGTGGGCCATCAGCAGCAGCAGTATTGTCTTCCACCACAATCTGTAACCTCATGGCCCGGCATATCCCTCACACTACCATTACCATCAAATCAGGGGACTAACCCTGGTTCAAAAAGGAGTGTCGAAGAGCATGCCAAGAGCAGCAACAGGTGTACCTAAAAATGAGGTGCCAACCTGGGGAAGCTGCAACACAGGGCTACATGCAAGCTAAAAAGTGGAAGCAGCATGCTATAGACAGGGCTAAGCGATCCCACAATCAACGGATCAGATCAAAACTCTGCAGTCCTGCCACATCCAGTCATGAATGGTGGTGGACCATTAAACAACTAACGGGAGGAGAAGGCTCCATGAATATCCCCATCCTCAATGATGGTGGAGCCCAGCACGAGTGCAAAAGACAAGGCTGAAGTGTTTGCAACCATCTTCAGCCAGAAGTGCCGAGTGGATGATCCATATCGGCCTCCTCCTGAGGTCCCCACCATCACAGAAGCCAGTCTTCAGCCAATTCAATTCACTCCACGTGCTATCAAGAAATGGCTGAGCGCACTGGATACAGCAAAGGCTATGGGCCCTGACAACATCCCGGCTATCGTGCTGAAGACTTGTGCTCCAGAACTAGCGGCGCCTCTAGCCAAACTGTTCCAGTACAGCTACAACACTGGCATCTACTCGACAATGTGGAAAACTGCCCAGGTATGGCCTGTCCACAAAGCAGGACAAATCCAACCCGGCCAATTACCACCCCATCAGTCGACTCTCAATCATCAGCAAAGTGATGGAAGGTGTCATCAACACTGCTATCAAGCGGCACTTACTCACCAATAACCTGCTCACTGATGCCCAGTTTGGGTTCTGCCCAGACCATTCGGCTCCCAACCTCATTACACCTTTGATCCAAACATGGACAAAGGAGCTGAATTCCAGAGGTGAGGTGAGAGTGACTGCCCTTGACATCAGGCTTGGGCTGATAAGTAGCAAGTAACATTCGCGCCACAGAAGCGCCAGGCAATGACTATCTCCAACAAGCGAGAATCTAACGACCACCCCTTGACATTCAACGGCATTACCATCACCGAATCCCCCACCATCAACATCCTGGGGGTCACCATTAACCAGAATCTTAACTGGACCAGCCACATAAATACTGTGGCAACAAGAGCAGGTCAGTGGCTAGGTATTCTGCGATGAGTTTCACCTCCTGACTCCCCAAAGCCTTTCCACCATCTACAAGGCACTTGCCTGGATCAGTGCAGCTCCAACAACACTCAAGAAGCTCGACACCATCCAGGACAAAGCAGCCCGTTTGATTGGCATCCCATCCACCACCTTAAACATTCACTCCCTCCACCACCGGCGTACCGTGGCTGCAGTGTGTACCATCTACAAGATGCACTGCAGCAACTCGCCAAGGCTTCTTCGGCAGCACCTCCCAAACCCGCGACCTCTTTCACCTAGAAGGACAAGAGCAGCAGGCGCATGGGAACACCACCACCTCCAAGTTCCCCTCCAAGTCACACACCATCCTGACTTGGAAGTACATCGCCGATCCTTCATCGTCGCTGGGTCAAAATCCTGGAATTCCCTACCTAACAGCACTGTGGGAGTACCTTCACCACACACACTGCAGCGGTTCAAGAAGGTGGCTCACCACCACCTTCTCAAGGGCAATTAAGGATGGGCAATAAATGCTAGCCCTGCCAGCGACGCCCACATCCCATAAACGAATTTTTAAAAAGGTTAGTCGCCGGAATTTTCCGGGGTGGTAGCGGGCGCGATCGGTGGCAGGTTGGGTGGGAAAGTTGTTATTTTTGACAGCAGGTCTGGAACCCACTGTCATCCCGCTCCCACACCCCTTTCCGCCAGGCGCGTCTGTCATCCCGGAGCCAACTCGACCGGCAGTGGCAGCGGACCCAATTGAGATGATTAACAGCTAGTTGTCAGACCCTTAACAGGATTTTTTAACTTACTTTTTAAATTTAACAGCATGGCCACAGGAACCACGCTGCTTGGGAACCATGTCTGTCAACCAACGGTGGGAGTTCTGTGGCCATTGCTCCAGCTGATTACTTGACAGCATGAAATGTACAGTAAAAGCTCCCACCTGACAGATGATGACTTTCCTCAGGCAGAAGCTGGTGCTCAGTCCATTTCCAGCACAGATTCTGCAGGCTGCAAGTCTTTCCAGCAAAGTCTCCATCCAGTCTCACCTCATTGTAAGAATTCTCTCACCATTGACAGAATGCTTCTGTTATCTGTACTTCACCTGCCATCTATTCCATCACCATGGGTGCCGTTTATACTGTCTCACCTTGTTCCTCAGAATTGGACCAAGATGAGCCCCAAGACCAGCAGCACCAACAACACCAACCTTCTCCGCAATCACCTGATGCTGCACAGGACAGAGGGCACCAGCACCCGAGCACATTGCTGCCCATGATTCCAGGGATGGCCTCATCATGGCCAGATTTAGTTAACTTTATGCTGTACACCCATATGGTTGCTACATAATGTGCCAGGTTAGTACCACCCCACACCAACACCATAAAGCATCCCTACAATTACCAAGCCATTCCTTTCACACTCATCGCCATTGCAGGGGGTACCGTTATGTCTCACCATTCACTGCAACTCACTAAGCCACTTCAAAGGTGCACACAAATCTCTCCAAGACCGGAAAGTGTTGAAAATAAAGATTTTTATGTTTGACAGCACATTAACAGAAACTTTACATAAACATTGGATAAAGCACCCAAGTGGCTACCCTTGTGTGGGTGGAGATGCAAGGTAAGTTGGTGTGAGTAAGGATGTGCAGGAGTAGGGTATGGAAGGCAGAGTGATGGGGATGTGATGAGAGGCACAGCAGGATGAAGTTCAGCGTGGCTTTGTATTAACGTTTCCTGATCTAATGAGATCATTGAAATGTTTGCGGCACTGCACCCAGGTCCTCCTGAACGCAATCCCTACTTGTGACCTCCTCTGCAATCTCCAACCAGGCTGTTTTCATCTCCTGGGGAGGTCTCTTCCACACATCGGAAGGGAAGAGGGACCTCCCTGCGTGCTTATGGAGGGAGTCATCGGAGAACCTGGGTGCAGCACTCTGTCTCTGTGCAGTCATTATCAGTGTTTGCAGCACTCCAATGCTGTAGTACACTGATTGGTTTTCATCCTGAGAGATAGAAATAGGTTCAACAATTTCAGATCATAACCGCGGCCCCTATCACATTTATATTTTTTTATTTTATTTTTTCATCCACCCTTTTGTTTGGCCTTTTTTTTCCCTCCCAGAAGCTGGCAGCTGTCCTTCATTCTGCCAGCGCATCTCATACTTCATCTAGCCTCAACCTGTCACATTAACACCTCCTCTTGCCTTGATTATCTCTTAATGTCTCTCAATGTCTCTTGATCTCTCCTGCTTTCTATCCCAACACTGACCTCCCTTTTGTTCTTTCATCCCCTCCCCCTTTTCCCAGCTTTATACTTGCTTTAAATCTATTTCATTTCCTGCTTTTTTCCAGTTCTGACGAAGGGTCTTCGACCTGAAACGTTAACACTGTTTCTCTCTCCACGGATGCTGCCTGGCCTGCTGAGTTTTGCCAGCGTTTTCTGTTGTTATTATCTGGGAGTGAGAGGCAAAGTTGGGGCTGGTGAGGCACAAGGACTCCTTGCAGGGCCTAGGGGAGCTCTCTTGCTCAATGTTCCCTGTAATCTGCACTTCGTTCTGTGCAGCCTGTTTCTTTCAATGTGTGGTCCCTTTAAATTGCTGCGCACGCACAGTATTTCCAATGTAAAAGCTTGTGAGCGGCCTGCGCGGGACCTTGCAGATTACAGGGTGGCCCCGCACGCGCGCAGCTTAGAGGGAACATTGCTCCTGCTCCTCCTGGCCCATAAGGATTCCACAGCTAAGTATTTTTTTTAGACTTACCTTGCCCTCATCTGGCCACTCTGTGACACCTGCCATGGTTCAGCTCTCGGGGTTGACCCCGTGTAGGCCTCCTGAAACTAGAAGTTAAAATGTCATCGGGCGATAACTTTTCAATGTTATGTAGGCCTGCCTTCCAGGTGCGCGGAGCTCTCCCATGCCTGAATTAGGTAAGTAAAGATGGTGGGGGTGGGAAAGTGGCGCGACCCTCCCCGCCCGCACTGTTTCCACCAGCTTTTTTAAATCTACCCTATGATTCTATGTATATTAATATATGGTTATTTTTCATGTTAATGCCAAGAAATTAGTCATTCACTTCTACCCTCTCATAAAATTGCTCTCGTGGGTAAGAAGATACTCAGCGAGTAGACTAGGTATTAACATTATCATTTGCTTGTTAAGCAGCAATTTTAAAAGTTCATGCTATCTTCCTATGGCTCAACTTTAACAGTGAAGATGTATATAGGGGGTAATTTTAATACACAAGAACAGGTGGGTTTGGGTCAGGTGAGAAGATAAAACATTTCAAACCCGACCCACCCTGCCTCGAACCTGCCTACTTCCAGTTTTAATGGAGGCGGGGGCGGGTGGCCAATCCATTCCCATGAGGCGGGTCGGTGGGTAACAGCTTTTAAGGAGGTTGTGTGCCTCCACTTTTATATTTAACCCTTTATGGCCAGGTTTCCCAGGCCTCAGGAAACCCGGCAGGAACAAAGAGGTGAGAACGGCCAGATCCATAAGGTAAGTGCATTTACAGCACTGCTTGTGAATCAAGAGGAACAGGACTGTTTCCTCCAGGCCCAATAAGCTCACCTGCTTTCAGCTCCACGATTGTTGATTTCCCCCGATCTCCTGCACTCCCACCCTGCAATCTACCCCCCCGGCCCCCACCACCACCATCTCTCCCCCCCGCCCCCACCACCACCATCTCTCCCCTCCCCCACCACCACCATCTCTTCCCCCCCCCCGCCCCCACCACCACCATCTCTCCCCCCCCCCACCCCCACCACCACCATCTCTCCCCCCCAACCCCACCACCACCATCTCTCCCCCCCCCACCCCCAGCACCACCATCTCTCCCCCGTGATCTCTTCCCCTCCCCCACCCCCAATCACGATCTCTTCCCCGACCACGAGACCCGCTTCCTACATCCCTCCCTGCTCTCTGCTGCTCGGCTGAGGCCTTGTGCCGCAGGCTTTCCCCTCCAACAGGCAATCAGCCTGTCAGTCAAGCTGGCTGTCGGACGAGAAACCTGCCGAAAATATTTAAGAGTCCTGCACTTAATTCTGCAGGACCTCCGGGAAACCCGTATTTCCGAGCTTCCCATCCAGAACTCCTTCTGTGGAACACTCTTTGTTCCAGTCCTACTCAGGTCCCCTCCCTCACCTCTTTTTCTGGTACATTGATGACTGTATCGGTGCCGTTTCCTGCTCTCGCCCTGAACTAGACAATTTCATTCACTTTGCCTTCAATTTCCACCCTTCCCTCACCTTCACATGGTCCATCTCCGACTCTTCCCTTCCCTTCCTCGACTTCTCCGTCTCCATCTCTGGGGATAGGTTATTGACTAACATTCACTACACGCCCACTGACTCCCACAGCTACCTGGACTACACTTCCTCCCACCCCGCCTCCTGTAAGGACTCTATTCCCTTCTCCCAGTTTCTCCGTCTCCGCCACATCTGCTCCAATGATGCCACCTTCCATACCAGTGCTTCTGACATGTCTTCCTTTTTCCTCAACCGAGGATTCCCCTCTACGGTGGTTGACACGGCCCTCGACCGTGTCCGTTCTATCTCCCGCACTTCTGCCCTCACCCCTGCCCTTCCCTCCCGGAACCACGATAGAGTTCCCCTTGTCCTCACCTTTCACCCACCAGCCTCCACATTCAACGGATCATACTCCGCCATTTCCGCCACCTCCAACGTGATCCTACCACCAAACGTATCTTCCCCTCACCTCCCCTTTCAGCATTCCGTAGGGACCGCTCCCTCCGCGACACCCTAGTCCACTCCTCTACCACCCCCAGCACCCCTTCCCCTTCGCCCGGCACCTTCCCGTGCAAGCGCAGGAGATGCAACACCTGCCCTTATACCTCCCCCCTTCCCACTCTCCAGGGCCCCAAACACCCCTTCCAGGTGAAACAGCGATTTACTTGTACTTCTTGCAATCTAGTATACTGTATTCGCTGCTCACGATGTGGTCTCCTCTACATTGGGGAGACCAAACGCAGATTGGGTGACCGCTTTGCGGAACACCTCCGTTCAGTCTGTAAGGGTGACCCCGAGCTTCCGGTCGCCTGTCACTTTAATTCACCGCTCCACGCCCACTCAGACCTCACCGTCCTCGGCCTCTTGAATTGTTCCACGGAAGCTCAGCGTAAGCTCGAGGAACAGCACCTCATCTTCCGATTAGGCACTTTACAGCCTTCCGGACTCAATATCGAGTTCAACAATTTCAGATCATAACCTTGGCCCCTACCATATATATATATATTTTTTTTTATCCACACTTTTGGTTTGTGCCTTTTCCCTTTTTTTTCTCTCTCCCACATGGCAGCTGTCTTTCATTCTGCCAGCGCAATTCACACTTCTAGAGCCATCTTTTGTTTCTTAATCTGTCCTATTACCATCTCGTCTCGCCTTGTGTATCTCTTAATGTCTCTTCACTTCTCATAGACCTCCCCTTTTGTTCTTTTATTCCCTCCCCCAGCCTCCAAACTTGCTTTTTCATCTGTTTAATTTCCTGCTTTTTTCTCAGTTCTGACGAAGGGTCTTCGACCTGAAACGTTAACTCTGTTTCTCTCTCCATGGATGTTGCCTGGCCTGCTGAGTGTTTCCAGCGCTTTCTGTTGTTATTTCAGAACTCCTTCCCTCCGCTCTGAACGCGCTTCCCCATAAATATCGGGGCCATTATTTCTATTAAAAGCCATCTATAGAGGAGTAAAAGAAAGATGAAGGTGCTGAAGAATTTCTGCTTACAAGAAGGCAGAGCTGAAGAACAGTACAACAAAATGCAAGGTCTTTATTTTCCTGTACAATATAGCTTGTAAATCAAAAGGGTATGCCTAATCCTGAGATGTATTTATAGACTGTGATGTTCCCAATTACCCTTTCTGAATGGAGTACAAGAGTTGGCTACTGTTCATGTTAGTTATGGAAAACTTGCATGTTTTATTATTTTATTAATTACACTGCCAAATAATAAGCTTAAAAATATCATGATTATCATGCTCGTAAACAGGGTTTCCTGCTGCACTTCCAGCAAAGTTACAATGGCAGAACGGAAGGAGCTCTAAGGAAATTCCCAGCCATTATCTTCTTATTATGCACCCAAGCTTATAAGACATCCCCAATATAATGTTACTTGCTGCATTCCTTGTACATAATTGTGTAAAACTTTAAATTCCTCCAGCATTTCATCCCCTCAAAGTCTGCTCTCCTGAAATCCAATATCTTAATAGTTTTTATTTTTTGTTCTGTTCTCATTTCAACTTTACCAATAACAACTTTATAACCACTAGGCCCCAAGGGGTAGATTGAAATTAATGGAAGGAAAATCCGTCGGGTTCTGTAAGTGGAGTGTACCAGATCCTCCCCTTTGTGCTCCGCCCAGGGAGTCAAGACAGAAATCGACGCCAAATGTTCCCTTACTTCAACTCGACTCATTAATTCCTCCTCATTAGTTAGGAGCAGATAGTCGGGTCCCCTCAACTGCTGTTTAAGAGAAGATTCTTGAAGTACTGTACTTCAGTAAAATTCTTTGTATATACAGATTGTTCCTACTTTAAGTCCCAGTCTCTTTCAGGAAGATTATGATTAAAACTGAGTCTCTGCATTTATTTTTTGTAACCTGCCACAGCAGTACATCCATCTCCTTTTTATGTTGTGGTGTCTCTATGAAATTTTCCCCATTTTATCTCCCAGATCCACCCAAAGAGACTCTGCCAATTCCTAATTCCTTATCTCAGTAAAGTATAAACCTTCCCTGCCACCCATCCCCTTTCTTTCCTACTCAATTCTTCCTGAAGCAATTAATTCCACTCCTTAGGGGAATTTAAAATTTAAAGAGCTGTTCCACCACCTGTAGCAACATCCAGCGTTGCTATGGCAGCAATGACAGAGAATGTGATGGATTGCATATTTGTGTGGACATATCCGCAGCCACCATTGCTCCTGGTGGAAAATCCCGGAAGTAGTATCAATTACTGGGGCTCTCCTATAAAACCTTCCCTGCCCTGCCGGCTGGCCTCAGTACTGTCCAAAATCAGGCTGTAAGGCATCAGAAAATCCAGGCCAATGTATCTTGTGGCTGACAATAAGCCATATGCAAAGTTCAGCAAGGCGCACTCCTGCAAATAATTTTCGCATATCCAAAAAGCAGAATAGTTGTCATTACCTGCACCAGTTAATGCGCGGCCTTTTGGGTACGTTGGGTTTCCCATACTTTTACCTGAGCCAATTAAAATAATTAAAATTAAAAAGCAGTACAGTATTATTAGCTAACCTTTACAGGTTTGATCTTATTAAGTGCACGACTACCAGCTCAACATTTCGTTCAGCTGTATTTTTGGAGGTGTGTTCTGAATGGCTTTTTGGTTGATCTGATCCCACAGAAAGTGCACAGAGTCAAATAGTGCTTTCCTGCTAGTGTAATAAAAAAGGAAAGAATTTTAACCATCATTTAATGGATTCCCTAAGCACTAAGAGCACTTTTATCCCTTTTGATATGTGATATTTTCTTTTTATTTTTTGTATTAATTAAACATTAAGGTTTTGATTTTCTTTTCTTTGTCAAATTTCTCCTGCAGGTCTTGACTCCTGCCTGGATGTGGTTTCACAAGCACCAGTCACCCTGCAGTACTTCGCCCAATTGCCCATGCTTCATGTGTTAGCCCAGACAGTGAAAGGGAAATGTTTTAACTCCCCGACGAGCAGCCAGCACAATGTGTGGGCCTGCCACCCGGGAGATGCTTGGTCCATTTTAATGCCCAGGCCTCATTAACGCAGATGTGGTGAGCTGCCCGCCCAAAATGGGCGCCCAGTGGCAGCTGGCCGATAAATATCGGCCGACCCGGATTCCACTCGGCTAGCGCAAAGGTAAGTCGTCGTAGGGGTGGGGAGATTGGGAGGTTGTCACAACATGGTCGGTGTAGAACCCAGGTCAGTAGTAGCCCAAACTTTCATTGTGGAGCCCGGAGGAGCACTCCTGCTCTTCCTGATCCCACAAAAATAGTTTTTACACTTTGTGCACCAATTGCACACAGCAAGGTCCCAAAAACAGCAATGAGACAGAGAACCAGATGATCTGTTTCAGTGATGTTGGTAGAGTGATAAATGTTGGCCAGGATGCCGGAGGAACTCCCCTGCTCCTCTTCAAAAAGTATCGCTTGAGAGGGTACATGGGGCCTCAGTTTAACATCTCATCCAAAAGCCAGCATCTCCAACAGTGCAGCACTCCTTCAGTACCTCAGTGAAGTGCCAGCCTAGATTATGCGCTCATATCTCTGGAGTGGGACTTGAACCCACAACCCCCTCTGAGGCAAGACCACTGTACCAAGGGCATGTGTTTCACCAGGGAAAAGACTATGTGAAAGACCAAGGCTGAAATAGTGGAGTTTATAAGGCAAGATTTAAGTGGTTTAAGAAGGGACATGGCACAGGTAGATTGGAAAAGGCAATTGCAGGGTAAAGCAGTAACGGAGCAATGAAGGGCTCTTAAGAAAGGCATAGTTCAGGTACAAACTAGGCATATTCCTTTGAAGGGAAAAGGTAGAGCATCCAAAGCTAATGTGCCCTAGATGACAAAGGAAATAAAAGTTAAAATAACAGAAAAAGGAGGCTTATGACAAATGTCAGGAGCAAGATTCAGTTAATAACCAGGAAGATTATGGAAAGTACAGGAGGGAATTGAAAAAGTTAATACGGGAGGCAAAGAGAGGTTACAAGAAAAGATTAGCAGGCAACATTAAATTGAACCCTAAACATTTTTATAGACATATAAAGTGTAAGCGGATTGGTAGGGAAAAAGTTGGGCCTATTAAGGACCCAAAGGGAAATCTTCATGTAGAAGCAGAGGACATGGCATAAGTATTAAATTAATACTTTGCATCTGTCTTCACAAAGGAAGCGGATGAGGTGAATGTTTCACTAAAAGAGGAGAGGGAAGTTATGCACAGGATAGTAATACAGGAAACTCTTTATTAACCGGCACCCAAATATCCGGAAATCTCTCTTAACCGGCAAAATTCTTGAGTAGGTAACCGGGGTTTTCCTTCATCTCTCGTTTAAGATTAACTTTTTAAAAAACCCCGAGGCGTTTGCCTTGTATCGGAGCGTGTAGATTGGGAGGGGAATGTGCAGCCCGGGTAGGCAGCGGACACGACAGATGGTCAGCTGGCGGTCCCCGGGGAGACGGAGCTCCGAATGCAGGCGCATGTCAATGTGTACGGGGCTCTCGTACGTTGGGAGATATAACTCTCCATTATCCGGACTTTTTGATAAACCGGCACCACGCCGGTCCCGTCGGTGCCGGTTAATAAAGAGTTTCCTGTAGATAGAGAAGACATACTAAAAAGATTAGCATTACAGAAAGTTGGTAAGTCACCTGGTCCAGATGGAATGCATCCTAGGTTGCTGAAAAAAGCAAAGGTAGATATAGCAGAGGCATTGGTCACAATCTTTCAATCCTCATTGGATACAGGAGTAGTGTCGGAGGGCTGGAGGGTTGCTAATGCTATACCACTATTCAAGAAATGGGAGAGGGATAAACCAGGAAACTACAGGCCAGTCAGCCTAACATCGGTGGTGAGGAAGTTATTAGAAACAACTATCAGGGACAAATAAACTTTATTTGGAAAGGCATAGGTTAATCAAGGAGCGACAGCATGGATATGTTAAAGGTAAATCTTGTCTGACTAACTTGATTGAATTGTTTAGTGAGGTAACAGAGAAGGTTGATCAAGGTAATGCAGTAGATGTTGTATGTATGGACTTTTAGAAGGCATTCGACAAAGTGCCACACCGGAGGCTAATTAAGAAGATGGAATCCCATGGAATTAAGGGAAAAGTGGCGGTATGGATACAGAATTGGCTCAGTGATGAAAAGCAACGGGTGGTGGTGGATGGATGTTTTTCAGACTGGGAGGTGGTTTGCAGTGGTGTTCCCAAGGGTCAGTTTTGGGTCCATTACTCTTTTCAATTTTTATAAACTACCTAGACTCGGGTGTAGGGAGCAGCATTATAAAGTTTGCAGATGATACGAAACTTGGCACAGTAGTAGATCATGATGAGGATAGTTATAGGGTTCAGGATGATGTAGACAGGATGGTGAAATGGGCAGAAGCGCGGCAGATGGAGTTCAATGCGGAGAAGTGTGAAGTGATGCACTTTGAAAGGACTAATATGGAAAGACAGTATACTATAAATGGCATGATTTTGAAAAGTGTAGATGAGCAGAGAGACTTTGGTGTCCATGTACATACATCCTTAAAGCTGGCTAGGCAAGTTGATAAGGTGGTTAAAAAAGCATATGGGTTACTTGCGTTTATGAATAGAGGAACAGAATATAAAAGTAGAGATCATGCTAAAACTTTATAAATCACTGGTTAGGCCTTAGCTGGAGTATTGTGCACAATTCTGGGCACCACACTTCAGGTAAAATGTAAAGGCATTGAAAGAGTACAGAGGAGGTTTACCAGGCTGTTACCAGGGATGAGGGACTTCAGTTATGAAGAGACGTTGGAAAAGTTAGGACTGTTCTCCTTGGAACAGATAAGGTTAAGAGGTGACCTAATAGAGGTTTTCAAGATGATGAGAGGTTTTGATAGAGTAGATAGAGAAAACGTATCCCCTCTGGTGAGTGGGTCAATAACTAGAGGTCATAGATTCAAAATCTTTGGGGAAAGATCTAGAGGGGAGATAAGGAGAATTTTTTTCACTCAGTTGTGGGGATCTGGAACGCTCTACCTGAAAAGGTGGCGCAAGCTGATTCCAGAAATAATTCTAAAAGGGAGTTGGACAGGTACTTGAGGATGAGGAACTTACAGGGTTATGAACAAAAAGTGGGGATGTGGGACTGAGCACGACTATTCTTTCAGGGAGCCAGCACAGGCACGACGGGACAAATGGCCTCCTTCTGTGCTGTAAGTTTTTATGATTCTAAGATTGAGTAGAGGAATGAAAATGCACAGATAGCCAAATGAGGTGATAGAGTGGATAGCTCTCTGGCAAGGTCTTGTGGTATCTATGGTCAGCCTGGTTTTGATGATTAACTGACTGTTTACAATACTGTAATAATACCAGTCAAAATACACACATTCTGATTGGCTGATAACAATTGAGGCAACCTCAGTGCAACTGAGGATAGCCTGCTCGAAATTCCATTTAGGATCAACAAACATTTGCTGGAACAAGCTCATTTGAACTGGTATCAGTTGGAATATGGAGTAGGAAAAGCCTGCACAATGGCGTCACTACAAATTTGTCATGAGTCCAATATAAACATCCTCTCGTACATACAGACTTCATTCCTCTGCTGAAAAACTGCAAATAATCTGAAATCCTTCGCAAATTCCAATATTTCAGGAGAAAATACCTCCAAGTTCTTTCCACGTTTTCTAGTAATCCGGCCCAGATTTTCCGTTCCCCAAGGCCCCACAAGTTCTTGACAGGTCATCCGCACCGACTCAAAATTCACTTCGCTGGTGCAGAATTGGGTTATTTGCCCAACTACTGCCCAGCAAATGCCCACGAACCCCTTGTGCCTGGTAAAAGAAGGCGTAGGGCCTGCTTTCACCAGCATAAGGGTTAATATAAATGTTAAATTAAAAATTAAAACATTAAAAATCATACACAAACATTTTAAATTAGTTTATGTAAATTTTGGCCTGGATTAAAATGTTTAAAATTATTTTTCAAAAAACAACATTTTTATTGTAAATGCTTCATTAAAGGGACTTTTAATTAAATTTGAAAATGGGAACATTTAATTTTATTCCAGTTGTGTAAATTATTTAATTATTTGGGGATTCCTCATATGCTTTTGAGGAATCTGTTCGTAAATGGAATCCCCAGAAGCATATGAAGAATCCACCTTTCTGATAGGAGGACCTGGCCCACGTGATCCCAGGGTCACTTCCGAACCGCCTGCGTCCCTAGGATCCATGGGCCTTTATGCAGGCGTACGCCTCCAATCACAGGACCCGAAGTCTCCAAAGCCCGGGAGCCAGCAGATTATTTTATCAGATCGGAGGCGTACTCTGAGGGTACACTTCCGACCGCAAATTCCGGCCCTCCATGTCTGAAAAGTATGATCACAGATCCTGACAAGTATATATTCACCAGAAAGAGCACACAGGATGCATTAGAGGTCACACTTCCATTTTACCTCGCAGCTTAACCAGTACTGTAGCACTCCATTTATTGAGCTCACTACCTAAATAACAGTAATTTACCAAATCTGTCCTCTTTTTGCAGCAAGGATACAAGATGGAATTCTAGCAATGTATTTCACCTGTACGGCACAACAGACCAAATTATGGACTCAACCTCCAATCTTTTCCTACCCATCCTACATTCCCTAGGACAGTACAGGTGGTAAAATGGTAATAATCAGCATAATAATTAACATAATGGCACTGTTTCCATATGACTGTCCTCTACTGACTCTCTATCCTGTCAGAAAGAATACTTACATGTCCATTTGGAATCACTTCTTTCATCCACAGTGAATCCACATTGGTGATAGAGAATAAAAGAGAGAGGGAGAATGGATTTCCCCATTTATACCATAGTTTTTACATCAGTCCTATTTCATCAATCTTCAATGGATTTGTGGTACTAGTGTAAGAAAGTAATTTATAAAGTAACTATGAATTATTTAAACTGATCAACTATTCAACATTCAAATAATGGAAATGTTTTAATCTATCTTCATTTTCCGGTCATCTCATATATGCTTCTGTTTTCCAAATTTATTTACTAATTTCTCAGAAGATGAGAATATCCAGTTGTGAATGTCTTATTATGTAGCTTATCTGGATATTTACATGTGCATCATTTATGTCTATGTAATCGGATATGTGAATTATAACTTCATGTTTAAATCTTTTTTTTGAAACGTTGATGTTCATTTTTAGGTAATAGTCACTCAGATAGCTGTTTCCTCACCTCAATTTTCCGTTGACAGTTAGCTAGAACCTTTGCAATGCTCAGACTATGATATTTGATGGCAGGTCATGTATTTTGAATCACATGTTTGCACTCAATGTACTGTACCAGCTGGCTTGAAAAAGAGAGAAATGTAATATAGAAGGCGCCTTGTTTTATAGCAGCTTAAATGGGCTGAGCGTTCAGTTTTCATTACAAAGCTGCAGCATTACCTCATTTCCATTTCTTATTATTCACAATCAATGCACATTCGCTGATTACAGTGGAAATCTAACCCAGGGTCTGTCCTGCTGATTAAATTACTCCCAAAAGTCAAAAGAATTTTAAAGGGGAAAAGAAGTGATTCAACCAGTTGACCTCTTTCCTTGCCCTTAGGACAAACAAAGAACAAAAATCATCAATTGTGGTCCCTATGGACAAATCAAACAATTGGCATTTCTAATGGGTTTTAGACACATATTTGATTGGTTATATCCTCCTGCTTGACATCTTGATACCTACTTTAAGTGAAAAGGCAGAGATATGACAATGGAGGTTAACAAAGCAATTTAGATAAATACAGGATCTTTCTAATTATAGCTACTATTTGCTCAGTCTTTATTGTATGACATATTATTCAATGTCTTGATTTGATTTTTTTAGTGAAAAGTGCTGTATATTATTTTAATTGACGATTGATATGTATCATAAATTGTGTATTACAGCTTTATTGTAAAAATTTAAGAAGCTTTGTTCACCAGATTTATGATATTGGTCTTTAAGTGTATGTCACAAAGTTGCATTCTCCCAGTTTCTCCATCTCCACCGCATCTGCTCTGACGATGCCACCTTCCATTACTAGTGCTTCCAACCGAGGATTCCCCTCTACCGTGGTTGACACGGCCCTTGACGGTGTCCGTTCTATTTCCCGCACTTCTGCTCTAACCCCTTCCCCTCCCTCCCGGAACCATGATAGGGTTCCCCTTGTCCTCACCTTTCACCCCACCAGTCTCCACATTCAACGGATCATCCTCCGCCATTTCCGCCACCTCCAGCGTAATCCCACCAGCAAACACATCTTCCCCTCATCTCCCCTTTCAGCATTCCGAAGGGACCGCTCCCTCCGCGGCACCTTGGTCCACTCCTCTATCACCCCCAACACCCCTTCCCCTTCAGCTGGCACCTTCTCGTGCAAGCACAGGAGATGCAACACCTGCCCTTTTACCTCCTCCCTTCCCACTGTCCAGGGCCCCAAACACTCCTTCCAGGTGAAAAAGCGATTTACTTGTACTTCTTGCAATTTAGTATACTGTATTCGCTGCTCACGATGCGGTCTCCTCTACATTGGGGAGACCAAACGCAGATTGGGTGACCGCTTTGCGGAACACCTCCGTTCAGTCCGTAAGGGTGACCCTGAGCTTCCGGTCGCCTGTCTCTGCTCCACTCCCACTCAGACCTCACCGTCCTCGGCCTCTTACACTGTTCCAATGAAGCTCAACGTAAGCTCGAGGAACAGCACCTCATCTTTCGATTAGGCACTTTACAGTCTTCTGGACTCAACATCGAGTTCAACAATTTCAGACCATAACCTCTGCCCCTATCATTTTTATTTTCTCTTTCACATGGCAGCTGTCGATCATCCTGCCATTGCCATTTACACTTCATCCGGAGTCATCTTTTGTTTCTTAACTTGTCCCTTTACCATCTCCTTTTGCCTTGCACCATCATCCCTTTTGTCTCTTAATCTCTCCTGCCTTCCATCCTATCACAGACCTTCCCTTTTGTTCTTTCCTCCCCTCCCCCCTTTCCCTGCCCCTACACTTGCTTAAAAACCTGTTACATCTCCAACTTTTTCCTGTTCTGACGAAGGGTCATTGACCTGAAATGTTAACTGTTTCTCTCTCTAGAGATGCTGCCTGACCTGCTAAGTATTTCCAGCATTTTCTGTTTTTACTCTCAATTACTGTATTTGCAAAAACAGAGGAGATTAATGGGCGATTTGATTGAGGTGTTAAAAATTTTGAAGGGATGCAACAGGGTAGATTGAAACAGATTGTTTCCAGTGGTTGAGGGGGTCTAGATTGAGGGGACATAGATACAAGATTAAATGTAAGAGATTTAGGACAGGATTTAGGATAAATCCCCAGGGCCTGATAATCTGCATCCCAGAGTACTAAAAGAGGTAGCCATGGAAATAGTGGATACATTGGTTGTCATCTTCCAAAATTCTATAGATTATGGAACAGTTCCTGCAGATTGGAGGGTGACAAATGTAACACCACTATTTAAAAAAGGAGGGAGAGAGAAAACAGGGAACTACAGACCGGTTAGCCTAACATCAGTAGTAGGGAAAATGCTAGAGTCTATTATAAAGGATGTGATAACAGGACACTTAGAGAATATCAATGGGATATTTTTGAGGATGTAACTGGTAGAATAGATAAGGGAGAACCAGTGGATGTGGTGTATTTGGATTTTCAGAAGGCCTTTGATAAAGTCCCACATAAGAGGTTAGTGTGCAAAATTAAAGCACATGGGATTGGGGTAATATACTGGCATGGATTGAAATTTGGTTAACAGACAGGAAACAGAGAGTAGGAATAAATGGGTCTTTTTCGGGGTGGCAGGCGGTGACTAGTGGGGTACCGCAGGGATCAGTGCTTGGGCCCCAGCTATTCACAATATATATCAATGATTTGGATGAGGGAACCAAATGTAATATTTCCAAGTTTGCTGATGACACAAAACTAGGTGGGACTGTGAGTTGTGAAGAGGATGCAAAGAGGCTTCAAGGCGATTTAGACAAGTTGAGTGAGTGAGCAAATACATGGCAGATGCAGTATAACGTGGATAAATGTGAAGTTATCCACTTCGGTAGGAAAATCAGAAAGGCAGAGTATTATTTAAATGGTGCTAGATTGGGAAATGTTGATGTACAAAGGGACCTGGGTGTCCTTGTACACCAGTCACTGAAAGCAAACATGCAGGTGCAGCAAACACTTAGGAAGGCAAATGGTATGTTGGCCTTCATTGCAAGAGGATTTGAGTACAGGAGGATGTCTTACTACAGTTATACAGGGCCTTGGTGAGACCACACCTGGAGTTTTGTGTGCAGTTTTGGTCTCCTTACCTAAGAAAGGATATACTTGCCATAGAGAGAATGCAGCGAAGGTTCACCAGACTGATTCCTGGGATGGCAGGACTGTCGTATGAGGAAAGATTGGGTCGAATAGGCCTGTATTCACTAGAGTTTAGAAGAATGAGAGGGGATCTCATTGAAATGTATAAAATTCTGACAGGGCTAAACAGAATGGATGCAGGGAGGATGTTTCCCCTGGCTGGGGGGTCTAGAACGAGGGGTCACAGTCTCAGGATACGGGGTAGGACATTTAGGACTGAGCTGAGGAGAAATTTCTTCACTCAGAGGGTGGTGAACCTGTGGAATTCCCTACCACAGAAGGCTGTGGAGGCCAAGTCACTGAATATATTTAAGAAGGAGATAGATAGATTTCTAGACGCAAAAGGCGTCAAGGGGTATGGGGAGAGAGCGGGAATATGGTATTGAGATAGAGGATCAGCCATGATCATATTGAATGGCCGAGCAGGCTCGAAGGGCCGAATGGCCTACTCCTGCTCCTATTTTTCAATGTTTATATGTTTCTATGACAGAGAGCAGGAGATACTTTTTATACAAGACGTTGTGAGGCTATCAAATGCACTACTGGAGTTAGTGATGGAAGCATTGACCATGTTAACATTTAAGAATAGTTTAGATAGATGGTTGAAGGAAAGGGGGATAGAGGGATATGCGAGCAGAAGTTAGGAGTACTGCTCATGTAGAGGATAAACACCAACATGGACTGATTGGGGAGAATGGCCTATTTCCATGTTGTAATTTCTATGTAAATTTATGTCATTTACTTTTTTTCTAAAAATGATGCAGGAAAATTCAAAACAAAAAAGGAAAGACTGCAAGTGCTACAAAATCTGGGACAGGGTACTGGATTTGGATGATCAGCCATGATCGTATTGAATGGCGGAGCAGGCTCGATGGGCCGAATGGCCTACTCCTGCTCCTAGTTTCTATGTTTCTATGTTTCTATGTTTCTAAGAACAGAAAATGCTGAACATACAAAATAGCTCAGTCAGCACCTATAAAAAGAAGAAACAAGTTATTGACAGTATAATCTTTCTTTTCAGTTTACAAATTCTGACTGACCTGTTGTGTATTTCCAGCATGTTGTTTTTATTTCAGGAAAATTGTAATGTAGTTTTGAGTTACTTTTCACAATGAGATGATTAGAGAAAATTGTTCTACTAGCAGACAAAAGAAAATGCTTTGCAAATAATCATGTGTACAGAATGTCATATTCCATTAACATTACAATCAGACTTCTTCAGTCATTCTAAACTGATCATTGTAATACTCAGTGCCCTTTGCCGCTTTTGAAACATGTATCTTTGACATAATCTGTCTAAAATAAGAGAATAAAAGGTTATTGCCCAAAGTATTCTTTCAGGATAATAAGCTTGTGGAGTTGGATCTAGATCAGTGCCATCATTCTGTATCCACCCAAGGTCTGATATAATGACATCTAGATTGATAATATCAGATTTAATTTTGTATGGTCAGATTAAGTCCTAAATAGAGCTCACCATTTTTAAAACATTCTCCCACTGAAGACATGAGTATGTGTTTAAAAGCCTTCCTGCCTCGACTGAGGTCTCCTTTTTCTGTCCTCATGTGCAAATTCAACCAGGAGCAACCAAATTGGGACAGTTGAGGTTAATTAATTAAAAAACAGGTTTTTTTTTATTCGTTCATGGGATGTGGGCGTCGCTGGCAAGGCCAGCATTTATTGCCCATCCCTAGTTGCCCTTGAGAAGGTGGTGGTGAGCTGCCTTCTTGAACCGCTGCAGTCCGTGTGGTGAAGTTACTCCCACAGTGCTGTTAGGGAGGGAGTTCCAGGATTTTGATCCAGCGATGATGAAGGATCGGCGATATACTTCCAAGTCAGAATGGTGTGTGACTTGGGGGGAACTTGGAGTTGGTGGTGTTCCCGTGCGTCTGCTGCCCTTGTCCTTCTAGGTGGTAGAGGTCATGGGTTTGGAAGGTGCTGCCAGAGAAGTCTTGGCGAGTTGCTGCAGTGCATCTTGTAGATGGTACACACTGCAGCCACGGTACACCAGTGGTGGAGGGAGTGAATGTTTAAGGTGGTGGATGGGGTGCCAATCAAATGGGCTGCTTTGTCTTGCATGGTGTCGAGCTTCTTGAGTGTTGTTGGAGCTGCACTCATCCAGGCAAGTGGAGAGTATTCCATCACACTCCTGACTTGTGCCTTGTAGATGGTGGAAAGGCTTTGGGAAATTAGGAGGTGAGACACTCGCCGCAGAATACCCAGCCTCTGAAATGCTCTTGTTGCCACAGTATTTATGTGGCTGGTCCAGTTAAGTTTCTGATCAATGGTGACCCCCGGGATATTGATGGTGGGGGATTCAGCCAAGGTAATGACATTGAATGTCATGGGGCGATTGTTAGACACTCGCTTGTTGGAGATAGTAATTTCCTGGCACTTGTGTGGCACGAATGTTACCTGCCACTTATCG
This sequence comes from Squalus acanthias, assembly GCA_030390025.1. Lineage (NCBI taxonomy): Eukaryota > Metazoa > Chordata > Chondrichthyes > Squaliformes > Squalidae > Squalus > Squalus acanthias. Next base: position 77,568,881 of record CM059426.1, on the reverse strand, counting down.
GCCCAAGCCTGAATGTTGTCCAGGACTTGCTGCATGCGGGCATGGACTGCTTCATTATCTGAGGAGTTGTGAATGGCACTGAACACTGTGCAGTCATCAGCGAACATCTCCACTTCTGATCTTATGATGGAGGGAAGGTCATTGATGAAGCAGCTGAACATGGTTGGGCCTAGGACACTGCCCTGAGGAACTCCTGCAGCGATGTCCTGGGGCTGTGATGATTGACATCCAACCACCACAACCATCTGCCTTTGTGCTAGGTATGACTCCAGCCAGTGGAGAGTTTTCCCCCCGATTCCCATTGACTTCAAATTTACTTGGGCTCCTTGATACCACACTCGGTCAAATGCTGCCTTGATGTCAAGGGCAGTCACTCTCACCTCACCTCTGGAATTCAGTTCTTTTGTCCATGTTTGGACCAAGGCTGTAATGAGGTCTGGAGCCAAGTGGTCCTGGTGGAACCCAAACTGGGCATCAGTGAGCAGGATATTGGTGAGTAAGTGCTGCTTGATAGCACTATCGACAACACCTTCCATCATTTTGCTGATGATTGAGAGTAGACTGATGGTGCGGTAATTGGCTGGATTGGATTTGCCCTGCTTTTTGTGGACAGGACATACCTGGGCAATTTTCCACATTGTTGGATAGATGCCAGTGTTCTAACTGTACTAGAACAGCTTGGCTATTGGCGCGGCTAGTTCTGGAGCACAAGTCTTCAGCACGATAGCCGGGATGTTGTCGGGGCCAACAGCCTTTGCTGTATGCAGTGCGCTCAGTCGCTTCTTCATATCACGTGGAGTGAATCGAATTGGCTGAAGACTGGCTTCTGTGGTGATGGGGACCTCAGGAGGAGGCCAAAGTGAATCATCCACTCGGCACTTCTGGCTGAAGATGGTTGCAAACGCTTCAGTCTTGTCTTTTGCACTCACGTGCTGGGCTCCACCATCATTGAGGATGCGAATATTCATGGGGTCTCCTCCTCCCGTTAGTTGTTTAATGGTCCACCACCATTCACGACTGGATGTGGCAGGACTGCAGAGCTTTGCATACGAACATAAGAAATAGGAGCAGGAATAGTCCACTTGGCCCCTCCAGCCTGCTCCGCCATTCAATAAGATCATGGCTGATCTTGGGCTCAAAGCCACTTCCCTGCCCGCTCCCCATAACCCTTCACTCCCGTATCTTGCAAAAATCTGTCTATCTCCACCTTAAATGTATTTAATGACCCAGCCTCCACGGCTCTCTGGGGCAGAGAATGCCACAGATTTACGACCCTCAGAGAAGAAATTCCTCCTCATCTCAGTTCTAAAAGGGCGACCCTTTATTCTGAAACTATGCCCCCGAGTTCTAGATTTCCCCACGAGGAGAAACATCCTCTCTGCATCTACCTTGTCGTGCTCCCTCAGTACCTTATATGTTTCAATAAGATCACCTCTCATTCTTCTGAATTCCAATGAGTATAGATCCAAACTGCTCAACCTTTCTTCATAAGTCAACCCTTTCATCTCTGGAATTAACCTAATGAATCGTCTCTGAACTGCCTCCACTGCAAGTATATCCGTCCTTAAATAAGGAGACCAAAACTGTACGCAGTACTCAAGGTGTGGTCTCACCAATACCGTGTACAGTTGTAGCAGGACTTCCCCTCACCTCCCCTTTCAGCATTCCGTAGGGACCGCTCCCTCCGAGACACCCTAGTCCACTCCTCTATCACCCCCAGCACCCCTTCCCCCTCGCCCGGCACCTTCCCATGCAAGCGCAGGAGATGCAACACCTGCTCTTATACTTCCCCCCTTCCCACTCTCCAGGGCCCCAAACACCCCTTCCAGGTGAAACAGCGATTTACTTGTACTTCTTGCAATCTAATATACTGTATTCGCTGCTCACGATGTGGTCTCCTCTACATTGGGGAGACCAAACGCAGATTGGGTGACCGCTTTGCGGAACACCTCCGTTCAGTCCGTAAGGGTGACCCCGAGCTTCCGGTCGCTTGTCATTTTAATTCACCTGTCCACGCCCACTCAGACCACACCGTCCTCGGCCTTGTGCATTGTTCCACGGAAGCTCAGCGTAAGCTCGAGGAACAGCACCTCATCTTTCGTTTAGGCACTTTATAGCCTTCCGGACTCAATATCGAGTTCAACAATTTCAGATCATAACCTCGGCCCCCACCACATATATATACATTTTATCCACCCTTTTGGTTCGTGCCTTTTTCCTTTTTTTTTTCTCTCTCTCCCCCTACGGCAGCTGTCTCTCATTCTGCCAGCATTTCACACTTCATCTTTTGTTTCTTAACCTGTCCCATTACCATCTCGTCTTGCCTTGAGCATCTCTTAATGTCTCTACTTACCATAGTTTTCCCTCCCCCTCCCCCCAGCCTCCCCCTTGCATTTTATCTGTTTAATTTCCTGCTCTTTTCTCAGTTCTGACGAAGGGTTTCTCTCTCCACGGATGTTGCCTGGCCTGCTGAGTTTTTCCAGCGTTTTCTGTTGTAGCAGGACTTCCCTGCTTTTATACTCCAACCCCCTTGCAATAAAGGCCAACATTCCATTTGCCTTTTTGATTACTTGCTGTACCTGCATGCTAACTTTTTGTGTTTCATGCACAAGGACCCCCAGGTCCCTCTGAACTGTAGCATTTTGTAACCGCTCTCCATTTAAATAATAATTTGCTTTTTTATTTTTCCTGCTAAAGCGGATAACCTCGCACTTTCCCACACTATACTCCATCTGCCAAATGTTTGCCCACTCACTTAGCCTGTCTATATCCCTTTGCAGATTCTTTGAGTCCTCTGCACAACTTGCTTTCCCACCCATCTTTGTATCATCCGCAAACTTGGCTACATTACACTCGGTCCCTTCATCCAAGTCATTAATGTAGATTGTAAATAGTTTAGACCCCAGCACTGATCCCTGTGGCACCCCACTAGTTACCGTTTGCCAACCGGAAAATTACCCATTTATCCCGACTCTCTGCTTTCTGTTAATTAGCCAATTCTCTATCCATGCTAATATATATTACCCCCAACTCTGTGAGCTCTTATCTTATGCAGTAACCTTTTATGTGGCACCTTATTGATTGCCTTCCGGAAATCCAAATACACCACATCTACTGGTTCACCTATGTCCACCCTGCTCGTTACATCCTCAAAGAAATCCAGCAAATTTGTTAAACATGATTTCCCTTTCATAAAACCATGCTGACTCTGCTTGACTGCATTATGATTTTCCAAATGCCCTGCTATTGCTTCCTTAATGAAGGACTCTAGCATTTTCCCAATGACAGATGTTAGGCTAACAGGTCTATAGTTTCCTGCTTTCTGACTCCCTCCTTTCTTAAATAGGGGTGTTACATTTATGGTTTTCCAATCTGCTGGGACCTCTCCAGAGACCAGGGAATTTTGGTATATTGCAACCAATGCATCCACTATCTCTGCAGCCACTTCTTTTAAGACCCTGGGATTCAGGCCATCTGGTCCAGGGGACTTGTCATCTTTTAGTCCCATTATTTTACCAAGTACTTTTTCCTTAATGATAGCGATTGTCTTTAGTTCCCCCCTCCCTGTGGCCCCTTGATTATCCATTATTGGGATGTTGTTAGTTTCTTCTACAGTGAAGACAGATACAAAATATTTGTTCAGAGTCTCAGCCATTTCCCCGTTCCCCATTATTAATTCCCCAGTCTCATCCTCTGAGGGACCAACATTTACTTTAGCTACTCTCTTCCTTTTTATATACCTGTAGAAGCTCTTACTATCTGTTTTAATATTTCTTACCAGTTTACTCTCATAATTCATCTTCTCTCTCTTTATTATTTTTTTAGTCATCCTTTGCTGGTTTTTAAAAATTTCCCAATCCTCTGGCCTCCCACCAATCTTGGCAACATTGTATGCCTTCGTTTTCAATTTGATACCATCCTTTACTTCCTTAGTTAGCCATGGATGGTGCTCCCTTCTCTTAAAATCTTTCTTTGATCTGATCCGTTGATTGTGGGATTGTTTAGCTCTGTCTATAGCATGTAACTCAGTTTGGACATTTCAGGCTGTGGTTAGACTTTTTTTCCTTCTGAACAGCAACAGCCGCATGCAGAGAAAAAAAAATCCCTCTTCAAATGTATACCACCGTTTCCCCAAACAAATATTCCTATTTATATGTACCAGATGAGCAGCTGTTGACTGTGCCTGAAGCCACAGGAGCAGTGTTTATCTCTTTTTACCTAACTTTTAGGTTTATAAAAACAAATAGTCCCTGCTGGCATAACATATAGTGGAAGAGGGGGATTCATGTCTTTGTGCCCTAAAGACTTTTTTTTGGTTCCAGATGGTGTTCCTATACTATTGTTGCAGAATTTCTATTAAAGCCTCCAAAGGATTAAATTTATCTTTAAAGATTTTATTTGGGAAGAAATAACAGTCATTAGCACCAATTGTGGCACAGAGCTGCAAGACACACGATTCCATTCCTAATCTCAGCCATGTTTCTGTGGGGAGCACCGAATAAAGGGCAGGCACTTCCCCATTGGCAGGAAAGAAAATCAGAAATTGAAAAAGTGATGAGTGAGGTTGATAAGTACTTACTGAGAGATTAGTCTGGCATCATAAATTTACTAGCACAGGGTCTATGATGAAAACAGAAGATGTAATACAATACAATTCTTTATATTTATCAATAATCAAGCAATTATTCAGAACTTATTTGCAAAATAATGTTCGTGGTTTGTTACGAAGATTCCGAAGTCTGGATATTCTTCCCAGAAGGCCCAGGAACAGGTGGTAAATCTATCTACCAACTACTTGATACATATTGTGGTGCTGCTAAATCACAGATTGAAGTGTGCAAATCAATGGTCACGGGTTCTCGAGCACTGTTGCTATGTTTTATGCTAAGGGTAGCAACAATCAACAGCTGGAGAGTTTTTATGTGTGGTAAGTGAAGGCTGGATTCCATTAAGTGAAATACCTGTCTTGCTGCCCTCACCTCTTCTCCTTTTTAATACAGGTATCAGGATGCTTTCATTGTTTAAATAGTGAAGTCAATACAAAAATACAATACATATTCACAAACTCAGGCTCTTTACCCAATCAGATTCTGTTTAAACACACATCTGATGTCTTGCCCCTCAGAGGACAGAAGAGCAGCTGTATTCAAGAGAAGAGGGCTGTTTTAATCTTTTGAATAAAAAAATTAGCAGCACAAGGTCAGCAATTCTCTCATTGCTGACATTAAAAAACGAGAAAATTAAGATACAGGGTAATAATTCTACCGGCCCACCCCCAATTTCCCTCTTCCACTTCTTTGGCTGTTAGACTAATGGTACAACCATTGCTGTTATCACCACATAAACATCAAATAAAAATCAGAATTACCAACAACAAAAATATCTAGTCCTGAGATATTTTTTATGGTAACTATACCAGCCACTTATTTTTGAACTGCAGACTAGGGATTTTAAGCTGCAGTTAAACTGCCATGTTCACATTGGTGCAAAGAAATTTCACATCAATAGGAATCTGGCAATCTAACTTGGGAGTCAGGTCCTGATCTAACCACTGAGCACAGTAAAGTCCAGCAGTGTCAGACCCTCTCCAGGAGGCTGTCTCATCACTTGGGCCAAGCACTGGGTGATTACAACTCCAATGTGAAGCTGCATTTAAAAAGTGTTTAGGCAGTCCTTGTGACCTCCTGGGCACTTTACCAATTTAGTGTTGAATCTTTTTAGGCTGCTGCCCATGCTCTCCTAACAGCCACTGAGAGAGTAGAGCTGTTGCATGGGTGCAATAGCTCTTCCCTGTTCTTACTGAATAACATTTGTTTCAATCACAAAGTGCCCTTTTAATGAACACATATTGGAGCAATTTGTTCAGGCCTAGATTGTGTTAGTGAAACATAGAAACTAGGAGCAGGAGTAGGCCATTCGGCCCGTCGAGCCTGCTCCACCATTCAACACGATCATGGCTGATCATCCAAATCCAGTACCCTGTCCCTGCTTTCTCACACAGAATCCCCATCGAGCCTGCACCGACACATATCCCACCCTATCCCCGTAACCCCACGTATTTAATTCCCCCTAACATATCCCATCCTATCCCTGTAACCCCACATATTTAATCCCCCCTAACACTAAGGGTCAATTTATCATAGCCAAATCAACCTAACCCGCACATTTTTGGACTGTGGGAGGAAACCGGAGCACCCCCACGCAGACACGGGGAGAATGTGCAAACTCCACACAGACAGTCACCCGAGGCCAGATTCGAACCCGGGTCTCTGGCGCTGTGAGGCACCAGTGCTAACCACTATGCCACCGTGTTGCCCATGAAAGAGTTAACTTTGCATTTCTACACAAGTCTATGCACAAATAATGTAAGTACAATTGAATTACAAACGTGAGGAGTAAGAAAAACATTTAGTGAATTTACTTAGTATTTATAAATGGTTACACATTTTAAATGCATTTTAAAAGTGATTTTATAGCATAGAAATCACTAAGAACTCGAAAATATCATTTGGATTTTACTTAAGGTTTAAAAACAATTACAAATATTTGCAAAATGCTGATCATATGAATCAGTATTGCTAAAGGTAAGTGAAAATGTACAGGAGATGTTACGTTTAACTGAGAATACTGGTTGTGTTAAATACATCTGAGTTTTTAGGATCTCCAGTTCATTAAATTAAACCAATAGTAAATTTTGATTAAATAGAAAAATAGGTTAAAACTAGGTACAACATAGCACTTGGATTATTGCTCTACAAGTCCTACTTGCTCCCATTAAAAGGCCCAGTTTACAGTCACATGCTGCATACATTTGGTAGCAACGAAAATGATTACTTAATTAAACTATGCGTAAAATAGATGATCCCTTGGTGCAACCATTGCTATTCTTTATAGACAACAGTCCCATAACATTTTTCAGCAGCTGTTAGTTTTTTCTACAACAAGGCCTCAGTATCACTGGTTCAGTGTAATCAAATAAAATGGTGCTCTTAAATAGTCTAGAGTATGACGTAATCAGATTCATGAGATGTGAGGATAGTGAAAAGGTGGAATTTAATAATTTTGACAAGGATATTCTTTATAAGGTTCAACTGTACTTTTCATCCCTGATACACTTGGTGCACCATCATTTGTCCTTAAATGTCAATTTAAATATGTGTAGGCACCTCTATTATTTGCCTAAATATTTCAGCATGAAAATCTCACAGTAGTTAAAATAGATATACAGATTATCATTCATTCATATAATAAATTAGATTCAAAACAATTAAATAATTTCACAATTAGAAAAAATTGACACTGTACATTTATAAGCATCGCTTGAAGCTAATAAGATGTCTCTTTTTTTGGATGGTAATTTCCAAAGAGTTGACTTTTTTTTGTTGAGTTCCTGTACTTATCAAGAAGAGGGATCTTACCACAGGGAAATGGAACACTTTCACATTTTGGGCCAGTTTTATAAATGTGTGCTCCAGGCATGGAGCACAATCTCTTAGGAGCACATATCAGAAAATTAATGGATTGAAAATCATAGGGAAGCATGCCTGCAATTTCCCAATATCACTCCTGTAGGGAAAAGCTCTGCACCAGAATGAACAACTGTAAAATCAGCCGAATGTGTAAACATCAAGTACTCCCACATCAAGCGTAGTGTGGGTTACATGCAGAGTAAAGCTTCCTCTATTCTGTTGAAACACTGTACCTTAATCTCAGCCCCAAAGAGCACTCCCTACTATGATATTTCCACTCCAAACATCAGCCATCCTGTGCTATATTTGAATCTAGGTCCGAGAGGTGAAAGCTTTGTGTGCTGACCCATAATCCCATACAATCCTCCACAGTTGACCTTCAATAGAAATTGGAGATCATACACACAGGATGGGGACTCTCATATTCAGCTGTGATATTTTTGATCAAGGCTATAGTGCCCTTCTGAATGAACCATCAAAATTTACAGCACAGAATGGGCTATTTGGGATATTGTGACTGTGCCAGATCATTGCTAGAGCAATCGAAAACTAATCCTACTTTCTCCTCATGGCCGTGTATCTTTCTCATGATGGACTCACTTATAATGTTCAGATTCCAGTGACCAAACTGGCATTACATAACCCACTCTAACTACATCACACTAACCCATTCTGACCACACCACAGTAACCAATCCTGACAACATTGCACAGACAACCCCTGACCACACTACATTAACCCACTCCAACAACATCAGACAAACACATCTGACCGTATCACAGTAACGCACTGCAACCAAACTATAGTAAACCATTATGACTACACTAAGCCACTCTAATTCTGAACTGAGCACATAGCCCATTCTGACACTATACTCACACATTCTGACCAGACCATAGTAACCCATTCTGACAACACTAAGCTAACCAATTTGACTAGCCTGCACTAATTCAACTTAACCATTTCAATCCACCCCAATTATTCCACACCAACCCATGCTAACTACACTAACCTATAGGGACAGATGTTCAATTTGCTGCTCGGGTTAGGAGTTACCGTTGTGGATCGACCGACTGTTATAGACACTGGCTGGTTTTCATTTCCATTGAAGTTAACCAAAAGGAAAATTGGGCGGGTTTTATAGGAGGCAGCCACTTCGCAATGCTAGTTTTATGCCCAGGCAGCTAGCTGAAAATGTATCCCAATATGTCCACACACTAAACCACCTAACACTCATCCTGACCACACATTAGGAAATAGCAGAGGCTCTGGCCATCATTTTCCAATCCTCTCTGGCTACAGGCATGGTGCCGGAGGACTGGAGGACTGCTAACGTTGTACCGTTGTTTAAAAAGGGAGAAAGGGATAGACCGAGTAATTACATGCCAGTCAGCCTACCTCGGTGGTGGGCAAATTATTGGAAAAAATTCTGAGGGACTGTATTAATCATCATTTAGAAAGGCATGGATTAATCAAGGACAGTCAGCATGGATTTGTTACGGGAAGGTCATGTCTGACTAACTTGATTGAATTTTTTGAGGAGGTAACAAGGAGAGTTGATGAGGGTAGTGCATTTGATGTAGTCTACATGGATTTTAGCAAGGCTTTTGACAAGGTCCCACATGGCAGACTGGTCAGAAAAGTAAAAGCCCATGGGATCCAAGGGAAAGTGGCAAGTTGGATCCAAAATTGTCTCAGTGGCAGGAAGCAAAGGGTAATGGTTGATGGCTGTTTTTGTGACTGGAAGGTTGTTTCCAGTGGGGTTCCGCAGGGCTCAGTACTAGGTCCCTTGCTTTTTGTGGTGTACATCAATGATTTAGACTTCAATGTAGGGGGCATAATTAAGAATTTTGCAGATGATACAAAAATTGGCTGTGTGGTTGGTAGTGAGGAAGAAAGCTGTAGACTGCAGAAAGATATCAATGGGACTGGTCAGGTGGGCAAAAAAGTGGAAAATGGAATTCAATCTGGAGAAGTGTGAGGTAATGCATTTGGGGAGGGCTAACAAGGCAAAGGAATATACAATAAATGGTAGGATACTGACAAGTGTAGAGGAACAGAGGGACTTTGGAGTGCATGTCCACAGATCCCTGAAGGTAGCAGGAGAAGTAGATAAGGTGGTTAAGAAGGCATACGGGATACTTTCCTTTATTAGCCGAGGCATAGAATATTATGTTTGAACTGTATAAAACACTAGTTAGGCCACAGCTAGAGTACTGCATACAGTTCTGGCCACCACATTATAGGAAAGATGTGATTGCACTAGAGAGGGTACAGCGGAGATTTACGAGGATGTTGCCAGGACTGGAGAATTTTACCTATGAGGAAAGATTGGATAGACTGGGGTTGTTTTCTTTGGAACAGAGGAAGCTGAGAGGAGACTTGATTGAGGTATATAAAATTATGAGGGGCCTAGATAGAGTGGATAGGAAGGACCTATTTCCCCTAGCAGAGAGGTCAATAACCAGGGGGCATAGATTTAAAGTAATTGGTAGAAGGATTAGAGGGGAGTTGAGGAGAACTTTTTTCACTGTGGGTAGTGGCGGTCTGGAACTCACTGCCTGAAAGGGTGGTAGAGGCAGAAATACTCATCACATTTAAAAAGTATTTGGATATGCACTTGAAGTGCCGTAACCTACAGGGCTACAGGCCAAGAGCTGGAAAGTGTGTTTAGGCTGGGTAGCTCTTTTTCGGCTGGCACAGACACGATGGTTCAAATGGCCTCCTTCTGTGCCGTAAATTTCTATGATTCTATGATTAAACCACCTGATCAGACTAGCTTCACCCACATTGACCACACTACCTGACGTTGTTGCACAAATTCCTACTTCTACAACTATACCAATCAACATCTTTTGAACACCCTGAACAGAGGCCTGTGCATTCCATTTCTGTTTGTGGCCACCATTGCTATTAACTGGACCTGTGTCAGCAAAATGATGACATACTCAATATGATATCACAGCAAAAAGCTAAAATAGTGGACACTTTAATCTTAATGGCCAGAACTAAGACTTTAATGCTGTTTAGTTAGGTTGACTTTCCTGGTGCTAATTACAGTCCTAAACACTCATAAAATAAAGTGGAAGTCACCACTAACAACACATTGCAAAATGTTCCACTCTAAACTATCTTTGTTAGTCCATTCTACGTTAATCCTACAACTCTTTTAACAGTAGTGTAATCACCAGCATTTAAGTAACACCACTCTGTCCCATTAGTTTGTTGTTAATTATAGGAAAAGGAAGAGTTTTGGATGTATTCGGTTACAAAATAACACCTTTATTTTGCCAAGTCTTCACCAATGGACATTAACCCATTGAGCACTACAGTAGCCTTTGTGCACTGAGTAGGTAATGTAACAAATTAACAATGTGCTATTTACACAGAAAACACCATGAATGAATAAACACTGTGGTCTGTGCTTTTTCAAACTCATTTATAAGGTTCAACATTCCAGATTCAAAGACTATTGTCCATTTTACAAGTGTTCTGTGGGAGACGGTAACCCAGTATAAATGTTATTGTGAAATCATCAAAGGAAATTTGGTGTTCAAAGGGTTAAAGTGCAGCTGAATCCCTTCCATTTCTTGTGGTGTTGTTAATACTGATGAGTTAATAATTGGCTGGCAGATTTACCTTCTGAAGTGCAAGACAGACAACAAAGCTTAGATTTTTTTGTTTTCCTTCAGGTTGTGCGTGAAAGCCACCAGCTGACAAACACAAAAGAGCCAGACATCAGAGAATGATGGAATTTTGAAGAGAACGCTTTGTTCAACACCTGCATTGCTTTAGTAGCCTGCAAAGAAAGTCAGTCTGATCAGTCTTTAACACATCTGCCTCCAACTGGACTGCTTAAAAACCCTTCATCTGACTGAGGTAGAGGTGATGAAAATAAGAACAAACCCATTAAGTGCACTGAAACCGTCAAGAAAATCTACTCTGGGTGAGATTTTAAGTGATTACTGGAAAGTGCAGCAGACCACCTGCTGGTAGGAGGCATAGACAGATATTTTGTAGAATGGATATAGATTACCATCTGTGGTCAGTAAAATGGAATTGCTTAAAACAACACTACAAAAATGGAAGGCATTTTTAATCTTTAGAATATTATTCTTTTTGCATGCATGAGGCAAAAAAAACTATCAATTGACCAATGGAGCAATGAGGTGCCACCTATGGCAGGGGGGTGTAATTACATTGTGACAAGTTGACAGCCAATTTCCATTGTAAACTTGGACATAATGAAAAAGGTTGATGGGAAGTGCATGAATTGTAAGGTTTTTAATATATTAGATGATTTTATGAAATCAGAATGTTAGTGTCTTCCTCCAGAAAGTTGATCCTTTCCCAGATATTTCTCTATACTTTCTTCCCTTCCCAGTACTTATTAATAAGTCAGCCTTATAGTATTTCCATGCATTTTCATGTTTGTTCATGACTGATTTGTCACAAACCTCCAAACATTCTCCATGGTAGTCATAGAGTCATAACGGCTCAGAAGGAGGCCATTCGGCCCAACGCGTCCGTGCCAGCTCTCTGTAGAGCAATCCAGTCAGTCCCATTCCCCTGCTCTATTCCCGTAGCCCTGCAAGTTTATTTCCCTCAAGTGCCTATCCAGTCTCCCCTTGAAAACATCGAGTGTCTCCGCTTCCACCACTTCCATCGGCAGCAAGTTCCAGATCCTCACCACTCGCTGCGTAAAAAAGTTTTCCCTCACATCCCCCCTGAATCTCTTGCCCAAAATCTTAAATCTGTGTCCCCTAGTCCTTGTACCATCAACTAGTGGGAACAGCCTTTCCCCGTCTAGCCTATCCAAACCCGTCATAATCTTGTACACCTCTATCAAATCACCCCTCAACCTCCTTTGCTCTAATGAAAACAAATCCAGCTTCTCCAACCTGTCCTTGTAGCTAAGATCCTCCATCCCCAGGACCATTCTGTTAAATCTCCTCTGCAGCCTCTCAAGGGCCTTCACATCCTTCCTAAAGTGTGGTGACCAGAACTGGACGCAATCCTCCAGTTTTGGCCTAACCAGCGCTTTATAAAGTCTCCCATACAGCATGCAGATGCAAGACCTGTTCATTCACCTCTTCCCTGAACATTGTCTAAGACACTAAACTCTCCTGCTGAGATACCAATTTACGTGTACTTCCTCTGATCTGGTGTACTATATTCACCGCTCGCAGTGCTGTCTTCTCTGCAGTGGGACAACCAAAGGCAGATTGGGGTTCAATATGCTAAACATCCCCATTTTGTCTAGTGTCACCTTGGCCTCCATTTGGCTCATCACTTGAACTTCCCCCTCCCATACCCATACTGACCTCCCCATCTTTTCCCACGTACATTATTCCGATCAACTTCAATGCAAGCTTTAGAAACAGCATCTCCTGGGCACTCTGGGTGCGAAATTCGGTAGCGCCCGTTTTGGGGCGGTAGAGCTGGCGAGGTGGTACATCCTGCGCCCGGCCGCGAAATTCACCTTTCCACCCCGTCCAGGAAGTGGAGCGCAATGTCGGGCACTCCACTTCCTGGCGGGACAGTAACCGAAGCAATGTCAGGGCGCGATCGGCAGAGGCTCTGCGGAGTGCTGCCACATTTCAACGCCCCTCCCCTTCAGTTAAAGGTGAGGGCCGCTGCGCACTCTGCAGGGCCTCCGATGGCCCACACTAGGCCACCAGGGGGGCATGGTGCCATGGCAGCAGCCCAGCACTGAGACACAGAGCCGGGCTGCGTGATGGCAGCCAGGACCACGCCACAGTGGAAAAGAAAATGGTGGTGTGGGTTGCAGCCGCACCTCCCCTTTAAATACCGCCCCGCGAGAGGAGGTTGGCCCAGCTCGCGACCCGTGAGGCTGGCGCTGACACCGCCCGTGGCAGCCTTGTGGGGCGCAGCCGAATTTCTGCCGTGGGGCGGTAAGGGGACGCAGCAGGGCGCTAAATGGAGAATTTATTTTTGCAACTTCAGACCTTAGCTTTCTCCCATATTTGTTTAGTGCTAGGGATTGATGTTAGGTCTGTTGGCATTGAGACGAGGCAGTTGGCGTTATGGGTGAGTCTTTGTTCCAACACAGTTTTGGCTGGGGGAGAATCCAGCCCTTAAGGTGTTGGCCTGTCTTTCCTATTTTCCTTTCTTTTGATGTTACCTGCTGTGTGGTTCCATTATTTTCCATTTTATTTCACATTTCCTGTATTTGCTGTTTTTTTTATTTCCCACATTTTCTTACCAGTTTTGTTGTGTATATCTTTCCTGTAACTTTTCACCATTTGACTTAGTTACTTTGCTTTTGCATTGCCTCACTAAAATAATCTTTATCTGTCATCCACTAGTTTTCACATTTTCCAAAAACCTGTTTGCTGCCTGTTTAACCCATTAACTCCTCTCTGCGACAACATTCCTGATTCTTGACTTGCCAACCCCCTTTGTTTTGTCCTGTTAAGAAACTGTCTTATCTTTGAGCTATGATGAAAAGTTTCCACACAAACTGTTCAACCTTCTTTTTTCTTTTGAGATGTTAATAGGCCAATTCGTACTGCCTGCTCATTATAATTATTGCAGCGCTGATCTCTGCGCTAAACATGCTGCTGATTGGCTTAGCAGGAGGGCCAATATCGGGTGCAGTCTACTGGTCAATAAAGTTTGTCCCAGGCTCTCTGCACTACTTAAAGGGGAGGAGCTTTGTGGCAGAAGCACCTCATTGTCATTGTGGTCAGAGCCATGGCCCAAAAGCCAAGGGAAGGGCAAGGTGATTTTCAGAGGAGGCCTTGGTCCTGGAGGTACAAAGAAGCTGTCAATTCCTCTACCCGCAGGAGGGGTAGGAGGCCTTCAAGGCAGAACACCAGAAGGCAGTGGGAGGAGATCGCTCAAGTGTGACGAGTGTTGTCCCCAGGACCTTGATCCAGTGCCACAAAAAGTTTAATGAAAGCTGGGGTTGTTCTTAGAGCAGAGAAGATTGAGAGGAGATTTGATAGAGGTGTTCAAAATCATGAGGGGTCTGGACAGAGTAGATAGAGAGAAACTGTTCCCATTGGCGGAAGGGTCGAGAACCAGAGTACACAGATTTAAGGTGATTGGCAGAAGAACCAAAGGTGACATAAGAAAAAACTTTTTTACTCAGCGAGTGGTTAGGATCTGGAATGCACTGCCTGCAAGGGTGGTGGAGGCAGACTCGATCACGGCTTTCAAAAGGAAGTTGGATAATTACCTGAAGGAAAAAAATTTGCAGGGCTACGGGGAAAGGGCGGGGGAGTGGGACTAGCTGAAGTGCTCTTGCAGAGAGCAGGCACGGGCTCGACGGGCCGAATGGCCTTCTTCTGTGCTGTAACCATTCTATGACTCTCATGGATTGCTCATTGTAGGGATGCTTTATGGTGTTGTTGGGAGGGGGGGGGGGGGGGGGGGGAACTTAGTACAGCATGTGGCAGGCATATTGGTGCATTGGAGCAAGTTAAGTAAATCTGGCCATGCTGAGGCCATCTTGGGCCTCCCAGGCAGCAATGGGCGCCACTGCTGGTGCCACCTGCACCTCAGGTTCCTCCTCCTCCTCCTCATCTTTCCCCTTCCTTTTCCTCCTCTGAAGAGGCTGTGTGCTGTGCGCCATGATCCTCCTGCAGCTCCAATCCTCACTGCTGCGCTTTGTTGTGCAGCGCACAGCAGACAACGATGATTCTGGAGACGATAGCAAAATACTGCGGATGCTGGAAATCCGAAATAACAACAGAAAACGCTGGAAAAACTCAGCAGGCCAGGCAGCATCCGTGGAGAGAGAAAGAGAGTTAACGTTTCAGGTCGATGACCTTTCATCAGAACTGGGAAGAGCCGGAAATCAAATAGATTTAAGGCCAGGGTAAAGCTGGGAAAAGGGGGAGGGGATAAAGGAACAAAGGGGAAGATGAAGAGACATTAAGAGACATTAAGAGATATGCAAGGCTAGAGGTGGTGTAAATGTGACAGATTAAGGCTGAATGAAGTGTGAACCCTGGCTGGTGCCTACTGAAGTTCTCCTCCAGATCTGTCAAGGCATCTAAAGCGCATCTTCAGCATCCTGAGCAGTCAAGGCAGCGTAACCATTGCTTTAACACCCCAATGGTCTGCTCGATGACATTCCTCGTGGCAGCATGGCTGTCATTATATGACTGCTGGCCACGAGTGGTGGGGTTGAGGAGGTGAGTCATCAGCCAGGTGTAGAATGGATAGCCCGAGTCACCGAGCAGCCACCCTCGGGTTTGACGTGGTGGCTGGAAGATTGCTGGCACACCAGACTGGCGCAGGATGAGGGCATCATGACTGCTGCCAGGACATCGGGCTTTCACCATCATGATGCGCTAGGTGTGGTCGCACAACAACTGCATGTTAATTGAGTGGTAGCCTTTGCGGTTATGGAACATCTCAGGATTGGTACACGGTGCCTGCAGAGCTTTGTGTGTGCAGTCGATGGCGCCCTGCACCATGGGGAAGCCCAATATTCTGCAAAGCCACATGTGCGTTCCTCCTGCTTCTCTCTGTTCAGAGAGAAGACAATGAAGTCCCTTCTCCTGGAGTACAGAGCCTCAGTGACATCTCGGATGCAGCGATGGACGGCGAACTGGGAGATGTTAGATATGACGCCTGCTGCAGACTGGAAAGATCTAATGGTGAAAAAATTGAGGGCCATGGTGACCTTGAGGGACACTGGATGAGCAGTCGTCACCCTGCTCTGCGGCTGCAAGTCTGGTTGCAGGAGATGGCAGAGTTCTGTGGCCACCTCCTTGGTGAAGCGGAGCCTCCTAATACACTGCTCCTGGCTTAGGTACAGGTAGGAGAAGTGTTCCCTGAAGACCCTAGGTGGGTATGGCCTCCTGCTGAGAGCTGTCCTGCCCATCCTCCTCCTCCCCACCCCTGCAAGCATCTTGTCCTTTTCCTCGCTGTCTCCGCTCCATCTTCCTGTCATACTCGAGCGCGAGGGGAACTGAAAGTCACCACCACCTTCTCAAGGGCAATTAGGTATGGGCAATAAATGCTGGCCTTACCAGCGACGCCCACATCCCAGAACGAATAAAAATAAAGAGCCTCCATGACTGAGAGCAAGTGGTTAAGCAGAACCCTTTAAATGAGAAGCAAGGAGTTCTCCACTTGCAGTAACACTCCCTGTAACCTCAGCAACTTTAAACTACTCCAGAAAGCTCCAAACAGTTTCTCAAACTTACACGGAGCCAGTA
Organism: Squalus acanthias; assembly: GCA_030390025.1. NCBI lineage: Eukaryota > Metazoa > Chordata > Chondrichthyes > Squaliformes > Squalidae > Squalus > Squalus acanthias. The sequence continues at coordinate 77,552,215 of CM059426.1, read as the reverse complement.
GAAATGTAAAAGTAAGTCAGCTGCAATTTGTTGATGATCCCTTTAAATAGCGCTGCTGGGGGGTCCTTCCTGCTGCTGCACGCACGGTCAGCTGGTGATGATTAGGGGAGGGCATTAAATGGAGCGGCGACGTAGAAAATGGCAGATCGTGCGTCCAATCAGTGTTGCACCACCTAAATATCTGCAGCGAGCGCAGGCAACAGCAGCACTGCTGACCTGCCCAAAATGGCCATTTTTTCTTCCAAAGCAGCCTCAACAGCTGACGCAAAAGGCTCCAATTTCGCAGCCATAGTATCAGCTATCATTCAATCTATTTTTGATTGAGGATTGTTCACACCTAAATCTCAGTCACCTGAAAGACTTATCTCAGACACAAAAAGCTTTACTTGGATAAAGCTGGCCTGTTGGCGCAAGCTCGGTGCAGAGAACGATCCCTGAGCTGGAACGCGTAGGCTCGAGGCTTGATCAAAAATGGGCCTTGTGCCTCATTTAAATTAGACTGGCGAGCTAGTGACACCTGCAGCTCGCCAGTGAAGCGGACATCAATTTTGGGTTGCAGCAACTCTGGCAGGAGCCCTCAGGTAGGTTCTGGGGTGGGGTTCGGGGGGGTGGGCTGGTGGGAGTTGATCGGGAGGGAACCGAGTGAGGGTCAGCAACATTCTTCGAGACTTTTTAAGAAAATTACCTTTCTGTAGCTGCGTTCAGGCAGCCCAGTTTCAGGAAGGGTTCCTAATAAACAGGCATTAGTCTCCTCATTTTAGGATTTTTCGGGGGCGTGAGACATATCCCCGAGAAATTTGCCCTTTTTGCGCTTTTTTCCACCTGGAAATTTCACACATTTTCTCAGGCAAATGTCTGCATACTCAGCAGCTGCACTCTTCTTGACATCAGGGGCTAGAGTTTCCGCTTGGGGTGCAATCGGCAATCCAGGTGCAAATTGAGCTCAAAATTACACTTGTTTTAAGAAGTATTTTTTTGCTCAAGTTTTCGCTCAAACTCATCGCCGAATGTAAAATGCCCAACATGAACCAGCGCTTCAGAACATAATTTTTTTTTTCAATAAAAAATATTCCTTGATTATATTTAAGAGTGGTAACCTGGTGCCATTTTATTAATATAGCTGAATATGGATTTATCACAAAAAATAAGCATTTTTAATCAGTGTCAGGTCCACCACCTTGAGTAACCCAATTTTGTACAACTGAAAATGCCTTTTAAAAACTATACAGAACTATTTACCAGTTACATTGGTGTGCAGTCATCAGTTTCATAGTAAATTAAATATGTTTTAATATTTAAAAGCTTTTCATAGGTGCCGATGAGGATCCTTGTGGCTAAAAAATAGCTTAATTTTAAGAGCCTGCTCGAAGGCCTGCAAACGAGCGCAATTAGTGGAAACTCACCATGGTGATTATTTCGATCTGAGGGCGTGGCCAGTTTTGTGGGCAGGGCCGGCTTCCAACGCGATGTTTTTGAAACCAGCGTGAAGGATCGCGGAAACTCGATTTGCGCTGGGCATAATTTGCACTTGAAATTCCTCGATCTTTTGCACTGGTTTGGCCAATTTTGGGTGAATTGCACTGGAAAAATTTGCTACTTTCTACTGAAGTTAATGGAAAGAAAAATTGGGCAGGGTATATATAGCGAGCAGCCAATCCTCTACTGCCAGTTTTCTGCCAGCGGTAAAAGTTAACATTTATCCCATGGTTTCACAAAGATTAGTATAAAAGGAACAGTGGCAGCATGGATACGAAATTGGCTAAGTGACAGGAAACAGAGAGTAGTGGTGAACGGTTGTTTTTCGGACTGGAGGAAGTTACACAGTGGTGTTCCCCAGGGGTCGGTTCTAGGACCACTGCTTTTCTTGATATGTATTAATGACTTGGACGTGGGTGTACAGGGTAGAATTTCAAAATTTGTAGATGACACAAAATTTGGAAGTATAGTGAACAGTGAGGAGGATAGTGATAGACTTCAAGAAGACATAGACAGGCTGGTGAAATGGGCGGACACGTGGCAAATGAAATTTAACGCAGAAAAGTGTGAAGTGATACATTTTGGTTGGAAAAATGGGGAGAGGACATATAAACTAAATGTTACAATCCTAAAGGGGGTGCACGAACAGAGAGACCTAAGGGTATGTGTGCACAAATCATTGAAAGTGGCAGGGCAGGTTGAGAAAGCAGTTAAAAAGGCTTACGGGATCCTGGGCTTCATAAATAGAAGTATAGGGCTGGATTTTCAATGACCCGTGGAGTCGGGTTTGGAGGCGTGTGGGGGGTTAAAGTTGCAGATTCGGGGGTCCCGACCCCATCCCGACTCCATTCCGCCTCCACGCAATTTTGACAAAATCGGTCGCTGGGTTCCTGACTCCGTCCAGCCTCCAAGAGGCGGGAGAGGCCATTAAAGCCCTTAACAAGCCCTAAATTGGCTCTGTAATGCCATTTTGAAACGTTTTAGCTAGTTTAACCCTTTTCCGACGTGAAGTACGCCTGATGTGAAACACGCCAGTGAAACCTGGCGGGAGCACAAGTGGATAGCTGACTATCAGCTGCAGGTCCACTATTACAACGGAGATGTGATGAAGGTAGTAGTAGTATTAGGTCTGAAAGTCGCCTCTGATGCTGCTGCATTGAATATCTTCAGAGACTGCCTGGGAGGACTTGGTTGGGAAACAATTTCTCTCTCTCTCTCTCTCTCTCTCTCTCTCTCTCTCTCTCTCACAGGCAATCTCAGGCAGTCTCTGACCTGCAATGATGACATCATCAGAGGCGACTTTCAGACTGAAACCACTAATTGGGTCATGGGTTCCCACATGCTGGAACTCAATTGCCCAATTAAGTGAAAATTGCATCAATCTCCCACATCCAATTGCAGGCGGGTGGATAACACGAAATGCGGATGACATGACCCCAACCCGCCCCAGTATCAAAATCCAGTCCAAAGAGTACAAAAGTGTGGAAATTATAATGAACCTGTATAAAACACTGGTTCAGCCCCAACTGGAGTATTAGGTCCAATTCTGGGCACCGCACTTCAGGAAATGATGTGAAGGCCTTAGAGAAGGTGCAGAAAAGATTTACAAGAATGATTCCAGGAATGAGGGACTTCAGTTACATTGATAGACTGGAGAAGCTGGGGTTGTTCTGCTTGGAGCAGAGAAGATTGAGAGGAGATTTGATAGAGATGTTTAAAATCATGAGGGGTCTGGACAGAGTAGATAGAGAGAAACTGTTCCCATTGGCAGAAAGGTCGAGAACCAGAGGACACAGATTTAAGGTGATTGGCAAAAGAACCGAAGGCAACGTAAGAAAAAACTTTTTTACACAGCGAGTGGTTAAGATCTGGAATGCACTTCCTGATAGAGTGGTGGAGGTGGATTCAATCTTATCTTTTAAAAGCGAGTTGGATAAGTATCTGAAGAAAAAAATTTGCAGGGCTACGGGGAAAGGGCGGGGGAGTGGGACTAGCTGAAGTGCTCTTGCAGAGATTCGGCACGGGCTTGACGGGCCGAATAGCCTGCTTCCGTGCTGCAACCATTCTATGATTCTATGAAATATTGGGCTCAATATTTAGGTGTTATAAAACTAAATATTATACATGCTGCTGAGTGGGTATTGGGCCATACACATCAGGAAGGTCCCAAATCTCATCCTCGTCTGTGCTGAGTTAGCTAATCTCAGCTGGGATGCAATAGAAGTGCTACAATCACTACATCCCTGAGCTAAGGAGGAGAAAATATCAGCCTTAGTTTTGATTGGTATCCAGTGACCTCTGCTGGAAACGGTACATTTTTGGAGCCTGGGTAAGGACAGGAATGGGCTAGGATGTGATGGTCTTCATAGTTTTGTCGCCTGTCAATGCTCATTGTCCAAGATTGCACATGAAGAATGGCAACTTGGGTATGGTACCAGATTATTGTCAGTGTCTGTTGATGTGCACCCAGCAAAGGCACTAACAGGAGAGTGTCGATTGAGGAAAAAGTGCTCTATGGCATATCTAAATAGCACTTTTCAAAATAACACTTTTATTATTTTTAAATTGCAAATATTTAATGAACTAATTGCTGGTGGTTATTGTCTTTAGGCATCTGTTTAATCATTTTTTTTTATTATTAGAAGCACTATCACTGCCAAAGGTAATATCAAAAAGATTAATTATTCTCTTACAACATGCTTATTCTGCCTGTTTTACTCAGGTCAGTCCCAATATGACTGGAATTTCAAAACACTTTAAGAATCCAAATAGCATCATAGAGTATGCTTGATCAGGAACTAAGCAAAGTACGCTGAAGTGCTTTTTCAAAATACTCCTCAGGAGAAAATCCTTGACATATATTTCAGCAGAATGGCTGTCTGTGGGCTCCGCAGAAGTAGAATTGTCCTGTATAATTGTCAGACTTTAAAGGGCCAAAACAAAGAGATGAGGGTCAATGAATTCTCCATGGATGAGTTAGCTTCCCCTTTCTGAGGCCCACTTCACTGCCATGTCAGTTGACAACTCCCAGGGGTACCTGTTCTCCATATCACATCTGGTTCTGCCAAATTAGAACAAAAAACATTTGCTCAGTCCCAGGCAAGACTTAATGGGTCATTGTATAACTCATTGAAACTGCAAATCACAAGCAGCAGAATGGATTATTTATGACACTGGAACGTTGATTCTTTTAAGGAGAGAAGAGGCTTCGTTGGCTATGGGTGACATTGTATTATCATATTGAGTTACAGGTGCTGTAAGAAATAGATAAATGACATTGAATGTGGATTGTGGTCAACTGACACTGAAGCTGAATGGGACTAGAATGACTCTATGCTATCATTCAGCTCGTGGAGGTGTACAAGGAGCAAAGAGTATATCGAGACACTAAAATATAAAGACCACCCAAATGCAAAAAGACAGCAATGGGTCAAGCCTTTCCATTAAAGGGAACTATTGTCTTTATCAATTTGTAAAATAGTTTAAATGTTTACTTGATATAATTAAATGCTTAACCAAATAAATATTGGATAATGACATCTAGAAAAGTTAGATCAGGTTGAAGTGATACTGATTTAAATGTTTATTTTATAATAGACTTACATAAGCATGATGAAGCATCAACGTATTCTTCTTGTCACAGAAAAAAGAGAACTTTTCACTAGGTTTGCTTTTGTTGCTATAGTGCCAAGTTTCCAAATGTTCAAGTTACTATGAAGTACAATAGCAAAGGAAACTGGAATCTCAATAAAAGAATGTAATCCTGCAGACCACTAAGTAAAAACCATACATCAAATAAATGATTAGAAGTCAAGTGCTTAAATCAAATCCAAGAAAAGATTTTCAATGCAATCATGAAGCTATTCGAAAACCACAGCAGCATTAAAAGAGTAAAAGACTTAAATAGAGACACTCCAGGCTGCAGTATATTTTACTGTTCAAGTAATCCAGTTTTTGCTGTTGTTGTTATGGTGCAGAAAATGGAAGCCAGTTATTTGTAGGTAATTCTAATTAAAGTGAAATGTTCATGCCTATTTTAGTGGTTTTATGCATTGATTTTTTTTTCATTTAAATTTCTCCTCTTCCCTCCTCCTCTCTTGAAGGCACTGGTTTTGTTAAGGGTCTCACCCAAGTAACCATTCCTCATATGTGAACCTAGACAGTGAATGTCAGTGGACTACTCACCTGTGGGAGCATCACAACCAAGCCTCTCCTCACCTGACACATTTGCATTACCAGCAGCAGTCACTGGATAGCGATCAGGGGCAGGAATCCTGGCTGAATTTTTTTCTTCCTGATCCCAGGGATGTTGAGGCCAATTCTAGTGCCCATACTGTCACCCTGTTGAGATCAACTAACTTGGCAAAGACTGGGGATTGCAACTGAGTTTTTCTTGGCCTGTATAGTCCAACCACTTAACCAGCTGAGCTCCATGCTTATATCTTTAATCTGTGCTGAGATATTCGCAGAAGTCTTGAATGTACCACAACTGTTAATTTCATAAGTTTGCGAAACATTTTGGGGTGTATTTTCAAAATGTTCATTGCACTCATATAGCTCATGCATTAATGATACAGTCACAGCATGTTTTTCTGCACTAAAACCCCAATCCCCTCTAGCACCACCACCTCCACCAGAACTCAACCTGTATTCTGCATCCCCGGGGAACAGAATTTCTAAGTTAAAAGCTTCAATTTCTTCACTTCTGGCTATTTAATATAGAGGCAATGCAAAAGAGCCCAAATCAGCATTGCACAGTTTGCTATTCCTAGTGACTTAGTTCAATGTCACTGTAAGTCCACAGTAATGTCTAATTTTGTTTACAACCTATAAGACTGAGTGCTGGCCAAATATATTATATCAATGGTATTAATGGCTAATGCACAAAATTAGTAAATTTTTCCCAGTTGTGAATAGGCACAAAAGTAATTCTTCTGTGTATGATGCAATTTCATACTATTAGTACTCAGTGGAATGTGTTCTGAGTTCACTTTGGGTATGATCACAATTGCTTTGTATTTTGCTTTGTAAACTTATCATAGGCATCAAGAATTATTGCCGAAGAAGAAACTTAGCAAATAAATCAAAAATTCAAAAGAGTAATGAAATAAAGCTCAGTAAAGATCTTTTGAGTTTTGAGGCATGTTCTAAAATAAAGCCCATCTCAAATAGCATTCAATTATTTCTATCTGCAAGAGAATTACTTGAACACAAGTCTTCCATTTAATTTGATTCATATAACGTTGCTGTGAGCTATAGAGTTATTCATAGAATCATAGAATGGTTACAGCACAGAAGGAGGCCGTTCGGCCCATCGAGCCCGTGCCAGCTCTCTGCAAAAGCACTTCAGCTAGTCCCACTCCACTGCCCTTTCCCCGTAGCCCTGCAAATCTTTTTCCTTCAAGTACTTATCCAATTCCCTTTTGAAAGCCACGATAGTATCTGCCTCCACCACCCTTGCAGGCAATGCATTCCAGATCCTAACCACTCGCTGCATAAAAAAGTTTTCCCTCATGTCACCTTTGGTTCATCTGCTAATTACCTTAAATCTGTGTCCTCTGGTTCTCGACCCTTCCGCCAATGAGAACAGTTTCTCTCTATCTACTCTGTCCAGACCCCTCATGATTTTGAACACCTCTATCAAATCTCCCCTCAATCCTCTCTGCTCCAAGCAGAATAACACCAGCTTCTCCAGTCTATCCACGTAACTGAAGTCCCTCATCCCTGGAACCATTCTTGTAAATCTTTTCTGCACTCTCTCTAAGGCATTCAGATCCTTCATAAAGTGTGGTGCCCAGAATTGGACACAATACTCCAGTTGAGGCCGAACCAGTTTTATAAAGGTTCATCATAACTTCCTTGCTTTTGTACTCTATGCCTCTATTTATGAAGCCCAGGATCCCGTATGCTTTATTAACTGCTTTCTCAAAGAGCCCTGACAACTTCAATGATTTGTGCACATATAACCCCAGGTCTCTCTGTTCATGCACCCTCTTTAGAATTGTACCCTTTAGTTTATATTGCCTCTCCTCATTCTTCCTACCAAAATGTATCACTTCACACTTTACTGTGTTAAATTTCATCTGCCAATTGTCCGCCCATTCCACCAGCCTGTCTATGTCTTCTTGAAGTCTATCACTATCCTCCTCATTGTTCACTATACTTCCAAGTTTTGTGTCATCTGCAAATTTTGAAATTGTGCCTGAATCCTAAGTCTAAGTCATTAATATATATCAAGAAAAGCAGTGGTCCTAGTCCTGACTCCTGGGGAACACCACTGTGTACCTTCCTCCAGTCCGATAAACAACCATTTACCACTACTCTCTGTTTCCTGTCATTTAGCCAATTTTGTATCCATGCTGCCACTGTCCCTTTTACTCCATGGGCTTCAACTTTGCTGGCAAGCCTATTATGTGGCATTTAAACGCCTTTTGGAAGTCCATGTACACCACATCAACCGCATTGCCCTCATCAACCCTCTCTGTTACCTCATCAACCCTCTCTGTTACCTCATCAAAAAATTCAATCAAGTTAGTTAAACACAATTTGCCTTTATCAAATCCATGCTGGCTTTCCTTAATTAATCCATGCTTGTCCGAGTGATTGTTAATTTTGTCCCAGATTATCGTTTCTAAAAGCTTCCCCACTACCGAGGTTAAACTGATTGGCTTGTAGTTGCTGGGTTTATCCTTACACCCTTTTTTGAACAAGGGTGTAACATTTGCAATTCTCCAGTCCTCTGGCACCACCCCCGTATCTAAGGAGGAGTGGAAGATTATGGCCAGAGACACCGCAATTTCCACCTTTACTTCCCTCAGCGTCCTAGGATGCATCCCATCCAGTCCTGGTGACTTATCTACTTTAAGTACAGCCAGCCTTTCTAGTACCTCCTCTTTATCAATTTTTATCCCATTCAGTATCTCAACTTCCTCCTCTTTCACTATGATTTGGCAGCATCTTCTTCCTTGGTAAAGACAGATGCAAAGTACTCACTTAGTACCTCAACCATGCCCTCTGCCTCCATGCGTATAGCTCCTTTTTGGTCCCTAATCGGCCCCACCCCTCCTCTTACTACCCTTTAACTATTTATATGCCTATAGAAGACTTTTGGATTACCTTTTATGTTAGCTGCCAATCTATTCTCATACTCTCTCTTTGCCCCTCTTATTTCCTTTTTCACTTCCCCTCCAAACTTTCTATATTCAGCCTGGTTCTCACTTGTATTCTCAACCTGACATCTGTCATACGCACCCTTTTTCTGCTTCATCTTATTCTCTACCTCTTTTGTCATCCAGGGAGCTCTGGCTTTGGTTGTCCTACCTTTCCCCCTCATGGGAATGTACCTCGACTGTACCTGAACCATCTCCTCTTTAAAGGCAGCCCATTGTTCAATTACAGTTTTGCCAGCCAATCTTTGATTCCAATTTACACGGGCCAGATCCATTCTCAACCCACTGAAATTAGCCTTCCTCCTAATAAGTATTTTTACTCTAGATTGCCCCCTTGTCCTTTTCCATAGTTAATCTAAACCTTATGATACTGTGATCACTGTTCCCTAAATGTTCCCCTACTGACATTTGCTCTATTTGACCCACCTCATTCCCCAGAACCAGATCCAGCAATGCCTCCTTCCTCGTTGGGCTGGAAATGGACTGATCAAGAAAGTTCTCCTGAACACACTTCAGAAATTCTTTCCCCTCTCTGCCCTTTACACTATTACTATCCCAGTCTATATTAGGATAGTTGAAGTCCCCCATTATTACTACTCTATAGTTCTTGCATTACCTTATTAACAATACCATGATTTAATCACACAATTGTTTTAGGATTTGTAAACAATAAATGGCCTAAAAATTCGGTTGCTTTGCGCATCCCGTTAACGCCCTAAGAGGGCGCTAATGGGGTGCAAAGCAATTAGCGCCCGGGCGTGGCAGCGCCAATGCCTCCCGCAATATTCAGAGGGAGGTTATCGGCGGCAGTAACTGTTAGCGCCCTGCACCGCCGGCGATGATGTCATCGCCGTGCCTAACGCCATGCTCGCACCCCGGCCACGAACTTCAGTACCACCCCCTGACTTACCGCCGGACACTATGTCTGACGGGATCTGGGGGGCCTACCTGCGGCTGGGGCAGCGCTAATTAAAGGGAAGGTGCCGGACGGCCATTTTTGTTGCTGGCCGCCTGCCAGTACCTGCCCCCGTTGCTGTCCCCAGCCTCCTCTGAAGCCCCCCCGCAGAGAGTCGGCTGCACTCTGTGAGCCCGGCACTTCTCTTGAGTGCCGGGCTCTATTGCCGGCACTCCAATCCCTGCTGGCCCAGCTTGGCCCCAGGTCACGCTGCGCTAGGCCCCTCCCCTTTAAGAAGGGGAGGAAGGCCTGCAGTACCGCGGCACCTAGCGTCGCAGCGCATGGCGCTGCGGCACCTAGCGCCGCGATATTCACTTGCAACGCCCCAAGAGGGAGGCGGGGCGCTTCCAGTAGCACCCCGCTTCCCTCTTGGGGCGCTACCAATGAATTTCGGCTGCGGATGCGCTAATTTTTTCGGGGCGCTACAAGTAGTGCCCCAGTGAAGTTAGTGCCCCAAAGGGGCCGCGACTCAATTGTTACCCCTATGACTTTTACTTATTTGGGATAACATAATGCCAGTAGAAAGAAGTGATGCAGTAACCAGCAGGACAGAAATAAAATCCATGTGGATAGAGATAAAAGATAATAAAGGATCAATCACACTAATAGGCGTAGTCTACAGACCACCTAATAGTGGAAGGGAGGTGGAGGACAAAATATGCAAACAAATTAGGGAAATGAGTAAAAAACATAGAATATTACTCATGGGGGATTTCAACTACCCCAATATTAATTGGACAGAAAAGGTAGGTAAAGGGGATAAGGGAATGGAGTTCCTACAATGTGTACAGGACTCCTTTCTAACCCAATATGTAAATAGCCCCATGAGGGAGGATTCGCTATTGGATCTAGTAATGGGGAATGAACCAGAGCTGATAAGAGAAGTAAAAGTAGGGGAACATCTAGGCAATCGTGACCATAATATAATGTGCTTTAAAATAATAATTGAGAAGGACATTATATGATGAAGACCAAGGTAATAGATTGGAGAAAAGCTGACTTTGAGGGGCTGAGACTAGAACTTGGGAAAATAAAATGGACAACAATATTGGCAAACAATGACGTAGAACAGCAATGGGAAACATTTAAAATGGTGTTCAACAGAGTCCAGGAAAAATATATTCTGCTAAAAAAAAAAGAATAAGCTAAACACTAATGAGACACCATGGATGAATAAAGCCATAAGGGAAAAATTGAGGGTAAGGAAAGAGGCATACATTAAGTACATGGAGAGCAGGGGAGAGCATGATGAGGGAAACTATGAAGAAATTAGGAGAGAAGTCAAAAAGCAATTAGGAAGGCAAAGAGGAACTATGAAATTAAATTATCAAGGAACATAAAACAAAATAGTAAAATATTTTACAGGCACATCAATAAAAAAAGGAATGTCGGGATGGAAATAGGGCCACTAAGGGATGGACAGGATAATACCACAGGCAGTGATAGAGAGATGGCAGAAATAGTAAATAATTATTTTGCTTCAGTATTTGCCATGGAGATAGAACAGGTGGACATGACATTGGATCATGAGATTAGTAATGAGATAAGTGCATTTAAAATAAAAAGAGGAGATATATTAAATAAACTAATCAAACTCAAAGAGGAAAAAAAAACCCTGGATTACATTTGTGCATTTTAAAAGAATCTAGGGAAGAGATAGCAGAGGTATTACTTACACATATTTAACAATTCATTAGAAAAAGGAGTAATGCCAGAGGACTGGCAGATAGCTAACGTAATACTTATATTTAAGAAGGGAGATAGAACATGTCCAGGGTACGATAGACCAGTCAGCTTAACATCGGTGGTAGGAAAAATAATGGAATCTCTACTAAAGGAGAAAATAGAAGAACATCTAGAAACCAAAAATATAATAATGAATAGTCAGCATGGATTTCAAAAGGGAAAGTCTTGCTTGACCAACCTCACTGAATATTTTGAAGAGGTAACAGAGAGAATAGACAAGGGTAATGCAGTAGATGTAATTTATCTAGATTTTCAAAAGGCCTTTGATAAGGTACCATATAATAGACTGATGAATAAGGTCGGAGAATGCAGAGTCAGAGGACAAGTAGCAGAATGAATAGCTAGCTGGCTTCAGGACAGAAAGCAGAGAGTAGGGGTAAAGGGTAGCTATTCAGAGTGGCAGAAGGTGGGTAGTGGTGTTCCACAAGGATCAGTGCTGGGACCACTGTTATTCACAATTTATATTAATGATTTAGACTTTAGAATCAAAAACACAATTTCTAAATTTGCAGATGACACAAAATTGGGGGGGGGTGGTAGTTAATACTGAGGAGGACTGCAACAAATTACAGGAAGACATTAATAAACTTGCAGAATGGGCATATAATTGGCAAATTAAATTCAACACAGAAAAATGTGAGGTATTACATTTTGGTAGGAAGAATAGGGAGGTCACATTACTTGGAGGGTGTGAGTCTAGGTGGGGTAGAGGAGCAAAGGGATCTCGGAGTGCAAATACACAAATCACTAAAAGTTGCGACACAGATTAACAAGGCCATAAAAAAAGCAAACCAGGCATTAGGGTTTATTTCTAGAGGGAAAGAATTGAAAAGTATCGAAGTTATGCTAAACTTGTATAGAACCTTGGTTAGACCACACTTGGAGTACTGCGTACAATTCTGGTCGCCACATTATAAAAAGGATACAGAGGCACTGGAGAGGGTGCAAAGAAGGTTTACAAGGATGATACCAGAAATGCGAGGGTATAGATATCAGGAAAGGATGAACAGGCTGGGTCTCTTTTTGCTTGAAAAAAGAAAGCTGAGGGGTGACCTAATTGAGGGCTTTAAAATTATGAAAGGTTTTGATAGAGTGGATACAGAGAGAATGTTTCCACTTGTGGGGAAGAGCATAACTAGAGGCCATCAATATAAGATAGTCACCAAGAAATCAAATAGGGAATTCAAAAGGAACTTCTTTACCCAGAGAGTGCTGAGAATGTGGAATTCGCTACCACAAGGCGTAGTTGAGGCAAATAATATAACTGCATTTAAGGGGATGCTAGTCAAGCATATGAGGGAAAAGGGAATAGAGGGTTATGCTGATAGAGTTAGATGAGGAAAGACGGGAGGAGACTCGAATGGAGCATAAATGCAGGCATGGACTGGTTGGGCCGAATGGCCTGTTTCTGTGCCGTATATCCTATGTAACCTATGTTTTGCCAGGTAGTTACAATATTTAGAGAATATCATGTTGCATACTTAAAGAGAATGTAACAATATTGCATTGATGGTAAAAACACTTTATCCAACAAATTAGATTATCTTGCACAAGGCAAGCCACATTCTTCATACATACAGTCATTAAATAAATTGGGATTTAGAAATGAAAGGTGTGGCACATTTGCTGGAATACTTCAAATGGTATAAGTACCTGGCACAGGGCCATTTTACTGTGCTCCCTCCTCAACATTTTCCTGCTCTATTTTGAAATGGTAATTATCCAACATATAAAAGAGTCACGCCAAAAAAAAATTGTTCCAACAAGCATTCAATAACAGAAAAATAAATAAACCTTCATCAAAATAATCAAAAGCCTGCCAGCAAATGCGCCCTAGCCCTGAACTCACATCTTTCTCCAGTTTCTCTCCGAACTCCCCTCTTGACCTCTCCATGCTCATTTTGTCCATGAGACCCACTTCCTGCTCCCTCGATCTTATTCCCACTAAACTGCTGACCAGCCAACTTCCTTTTCTGGTTCCCATGTTAGCTGATATTGTTAACGGTTCTCTCTCCTCAGGTACTGTCCCTCTGAGGAGAGAGAACCGGGGAGAGCAAGAGCGGGAGTCGGGGTGAGCGGGAGCGGGAGTCGGGGAGAGGAGACCTGGAGTAATACATAGGTTATCAAGGCTTCACAAGATGGCGGCCAGTGACCCCACTCACCCGGGCGGTCACTAACCGGGGCAAACACGGGGCCTGTGGGCTCTTAATTGGGGTTTCATGCCTACACCGGGTGTTCGAGGCCCAGGAGCGAGGACGAGGCCCAGGAGCATGGTCGAGGCCCAGGAGCGAGGTCGGGACTCAGGGGCGAGGACGAGGCCCAGGAGCGAGGTCGAGGCCAAGGAGTGGCGCAGCGTGGACCAGCAGCGGAGTCGGGAGGACCACACTGCAGCCTATCAAATCCAGGCAGAGAGGACCTGCGGGAAGGAGGGAGGAGGACAGTAGGAGTATGTTTGTGTGTGTGTGCTAGGCCGATGTAGCAGAGCCTGGTCTCCAATCGTCTTGGATCCCCTTGCCATTGGACCAAGACCTTGCTCTGTCAAGCCCGTGTGGTGGCTGGTGTGCAACGGCCACCCCACATTAATCCGTTCTGTCATCTCCATCAACGTAGCCCCAAAACAGCAACGGCAACAGAAACAATGCCGCAGGAAAATCAACGCTGGAGCACTCAAAGACCCTGCTAAGAAAGCTCTATTCAGCTTGCAACTCACAACTAACCTGGCGACTCCAAGAGATGCAGAGTCACAGAATGCCCACAGCGCCTGGTCTGCACTCAAGGCCTCCATAATCAGCACCTGTGAAGAGACGCTCGGTCACTCGACCAGGAAACACCAAGACTGGTTCGACGAGAACGACCAGGAGATCCAGGAGCTAACAAACCGCAAGCGCAAGGCATTCCTGATCTGGAAACAGCAATAGAACTCGAGAGCAAGAAAGCAGCTCTACAGACGCCTGAAGGCCGAGGTCCAACAAAAAACTCGCAACCTAAAGAACAGCTGGTGGGTGGAGAAAGCGCAGGAGATCCAGCAGCTAGCCGACAACCATGACCTGCATGGATTCTTTCGCGCAGTCAAGACCGCCTACGGCCCAAGCACCCAAGCGCCTACCCCACTGCGAGCCAAGAATGGACAGGTACTCATCAAGGACAGAGAGGCAGTCAGTGCCCGCTGGAAGGAACACTTCGAAGATCTCCTTAACCGAGACACTGTCTTTGACATGAGTGTCCTTAACTCCATCCCGCAGCATGCTACCCAGCACCATCTCAGCACAACCCCAGCCCGGCATGAGGTTGAAAAGGCCATCCGACAACTGAAGAACAACAAGGCCTCAGGAGCAGATGTAATCGCTGCCAAGGTGCTAAAACATGGCAGAGAAGCACTATTGGCGCGAATACATGAACTAATTTGTCTTATTTGGAAGGAGAAGAGTATGCCAGGGGATCTCAGAGACGCCGTAATCGTGACCATCTTCAAGAAAGGTCATGATGTGGAGATGCCGGCGTTGGACTGGGGTGGACAAAAATGAGAAGTCGCACAACACCAGGTTATAGTCCAACAGATTTATTTAATTTTACAAGCTTTCGAAGCAGTTCGCTCCTTCGTCAGGTAAGTTAGCAATAAGAGAATCTCCCAGAATTCACAATTTAAACCCAGACAAAATCTATTCACATTATTCCCTGCAACAAAGAGCACAGTCAAGACAATGAGATGTGTCCCAGGGGGTCCAACGTGTCAAACCACCTGCTGGCTGCATATCCTGTCAATTTGTGTTCTTGTGTTCAGCCTCGGATCTGCGGGTAAGCGTTCTCCAAGGCGGCCTTCGAGATACACGACAGCGCAAAATCATAGAGCAGAAACTGATAGCCAAGTTCCGCACTCATGAGGATGGCCTCAATCGCGATATCGGGTTCATGTCACGATACAGAACGTGACTTGACATCATGGCCGGTCTTCCCAGGTGCTTTTTTTTTTTTTAAAAAGGCTAACACAAGAACACAAATTGACAGGATATGCAGCCAGCAGGTGGTTTGACACGTTGGACCCCCTGGGACACATCTCATTGTCTTGACTGTGCTCTTTGTTGCAGGGAATAATGTGAATAGATTTTGTCTGGGTTTAAATTGTGAATTCTGGGAGATTCTCTCATTGCTAACTTACCTGACGAAGGAGCGAACTGCTTCGAAAGCTTGTAAAATTAAATAAATCTGTTGGACTATAACCTGGTGTTGTGCGACTTCTCATCTTCAAGAAAGGTGACAAGTCCAAATGCGGTAATTACAGAGGAGTTTCCCTGCTGTCTGCCACAGGGAAAGTCATCGCAAGAATCCTCCTCAATCGCCTTCTCCCAGTGGCTGAAGGGCTCCTCCCAGAGTCGCAATGCAGATTCCGCCCACTAAGGGGCACAATGGACATGATTTTCACCACACGTCAACTACAAGAGAAATGCAGGGAACAGCACCAACCGCTGTACATGGCCTTCTTTGATCTCACAAAGGCCTTCGACACTGTCAACCGTGAGAAATTATGGAGTGTCCTCCTCAAATTCGGTTGCCCTCAAAAGTTTGTCACCATCCTCCACCTGCTTCACGACGACATGCAAGCCGTGATCCTGACCAATGGATCCACCACAGACCCAATTCACGTACGGACCAGGGTCAAGCAAGGCTGTGTCATCGCACCAACGCTCTTCTCGATCTTCCTGGCTGCAATGATCCATCTCACCCTCATTAAGCTCCCCGCTGGAGTGGAGCTAATCTACAGAACAAACGGAAACTGTTCAACCTCCGGCGCCTCCAGTCCAGATCCAAGGTCGTCCCATCCTCTGTCATCGAATTACAGTATGCAGACGACGCTTGCGTCTGCGCAAACTCTGAGGTCGAACTCCAAACCATCGTCAACACCTTCACTGAAGCATACGAGAGCATGGGCCTTACACTAAACATCCGTAAGACAAAGGTCCTCTACCAACCTGCCCCCGCCACACAGTACTGCTCCCCGATTGTCAAAATCCATGACGAGACCTTGGACAATGTGGATCACTTTCCATACCTCGGGAGCCTACTGTCAACAAGGGCAGACGTCGATGACGAAGTCCAACACCGCCTTCAGTGTGCCAGTGCAGCCTTCGGTCGCCTCAGGAAGAGAGTGTTTGAAGACCAGGACCTCAAACCCAGCACCAAGCTCATGGTCTACAGAGCAGTAGTGATACCCGCCCTCCTGTATGCTTTAGAGACATGGACCATGTTCAGCAGGCACCTCAAAGCACTGGAGAGGTACCACCAACGCTGCCTCCGCAAGATCCTGCAAATCCATTGGCAGGATAGGCGCACCAATGTCAGTGTTCTCGCTCAGGCCAACATCCCCAGCATCGAAGCTTTGACCACGCTCGATCAGCTCCGATGGACGGGTCACATCGTCCGCATGCCCGATACGAGACTCCCAAAGCAAGCGCTCTACTCGGAGCTCCGACACGGCAAGAGAGCCCCAGGTGGGCAGAGGAAACGCTTCAAGGACACCCTCAAAGCCTCCTTGGAAAAAGTACAACATCCCCACCGACACCTGGGATTCCCTGGCCCAAGACCGCACAAAGTGGAGGAGAAGCATCCAGGAAGGCGTTGAACACCTCGAGTCTCTTCGCCGGGAGCAAGCGGAAGCCAAGCGCAAACAGTGGAAGGAGCGCACATCAACCCAAGCACCCCACCCACCCGCCCCTTCAACCACCATCTGCCCCACCTGTGACAGAGACTGTAGGTCCCGCATTGGACTCATCAGTCACCTGAGAACTCATTTTTAGTGCGGAAGCAAGTCATCCTCAGTTCTGAGGGACTGCCTAAGAAGAAGACTGTCCCCCTCTCGCTCAAATCTGTCGTCATCACCCCTCTCAAAAAACTAACCGTTGACCACTCCGTCCTTGCAAACTAACACCCCATCTCTAACCTTCCTTTCCTCTCCAATTTCCTTGAACGTGTTGTCGCCTCCCAAATCCGTGCCCATCTTTCCCACAAATCCATGTTTGAATCCCTCCAATCAGGTTTCCGTCCTTGCCACAGTACCGAAAGGGCTCTCATCAAAGTCACAAATGACATCCTTTGTGACTGTGACAAAGGTAAACTATCCCTCCTCGTCCTTCTTGACTTGTCTGCAGCCTTTGACATGGTTCGCCTCTCCACCATCGTCCAGCTGGGTGGGACTGCACTCGCCTGGTTCCATTCTTATCTATGTAATTGTAGCCAGAGAATCACCTGCAACGGCTTCTCTTCCCGCTTGTGCATCGTTACCTCTGGTGTTCCCGAAGGATCTATCCTTGGCCCCCTCCTATTTCTCATCTACATGCTGCCCCTTGGCGACATCATCCGAAAACACAGCATCAGTTTCCAAATGTACGCTGACGACACCCAGCTCTACCTCACCACCACTTCTCTCAACCCCTCCACAGTCTCTAAATTGTCAGACTGCTTGTCCGATATCCAGTTCTGGATGATCAGAAATTTTCTCCAATTAAATATTGTGAAGACCGAAGCCATTATTTTCGGTCCCTGCCACAAACTCTGTTCCCTAGCCGCTGACTCCATCCCTCTCCCTAACATCTGTCTGAGGCGGAACCACACTGTTCGCAACCTTGGGGGAGAAATTCAGCATGTTAGTGCATCCCGTTAGCGCCTGGGGGACTCTAACGGGATGCTAATGGGTTTGCGGCGGGGCACAGCGAATCCAACGCCACACGCGAAATTCACCCGGGATTTATCGCTGGTGCGAACATTTAGCCCCTAGGCCTTTAGCGGCTGCCAGATTGTGACATCAATGAGTTTGGAATGCCCCGTTAACGGCCCAGATGCAAAATTGACTGTCGCCCCCTGCCTTCGCGCCTGGCGTGAACAACGGCAGAAAGAGGAGGCATGATGCAGTCGGATGGCCGCTGTAGGAGCGGTATTTAAAGGGATCAACATCCGGTTTAATTTTAGTCGCCAATCAATGCTGCCTTCTCAGTTTCACATAGCGAAACAGCTGTTTTCAGTGAGTTAAACGTTTCTTACTTACAGGAGCGTTGTGCCTGGTAAAAATTTGTCATTTTCATTCTGCTAAGATTTTGAAGTCCTACACTTGGTTATGTTCATGGGGCTGTACTGGCACTGGACCTTGCCCTCCAGTATCAACATTGGAAACGTTGGAAAATGTGGCCAGACGGAGGAGGGCAACAGGGCTGTCAACAGGAGGCCTTACTCTCCCAGGGTATTCCGGGAGCACTTCTCCTACATTAATTTAACTGAGGAGCAGTGTCTGAGAAGGCTCCACTTCAACAAGGAGGTGGTCACAGAGCTCTGCCACCTCCTGCAGCCAGACCTCGAGCCTCAGATCAGGACCACCACAGCTCTCTCAGTGGCAGTCAAGGTCACCATCGCCCTCAATTTCTATGCTAGCAGATCCTTCCAGTCTGCAGCAGGAGACATATCTAACATTTCACAGTTCGATGTCCATTGCTGCATCCGGGAGGTCACAGAAGATCTCTACAGAAGGAGAAGGGACTACATTTCCTTCCCCATCACCAGAGAGAAGCAGGACGAGCGTGCATGTGGCTTTGCCAGGATAGCGGGATTCCCCATGGTGCAGGGCGCCATTGACTGCACCCATGTCACTTTGCGGGCACCGCATAATAATCCTGAGGTCTTCCGTAACCGCACAGGCTACCACTCACTTAATGTCCAGTTGGTGTGCGACCACTGATAGCGAATCCTGACTGTCATTGCCCACTATCCTGGCAGCAGCCACGATGCCTTCATCCCACACCAGACCGGTGTGCCAGCACTCTTCCAGCCAGCACATCAAGCTCGCGGATGGCTAGTCGGAGACAAGGGCTATCTGCTCTCCACCTGGCTCATGACTCCCCTCCGTAACTCCAACACTCCTGCCCAGCACTCATATAATGAGAGCCATGCCGCCACCAGGAACATCATCGAGCAGACCATCGGGGTGCTCAAGCAATTGTTCCACTGCTTTGACGGCTCGGGAGGAGCCCTCCAGTACTCGGCTGAGTGGGTGTCCTTTTTCATCATGGTGTGCTGCATGCTGCATAACTTGGCCATCATGAGGGCCCAGCTCTTACCACCAGGCATAGTGGGACCGCCTCAGGGGGAGGAAGAGGGAGAGGAGGAGGAGGAACAGCAGCGAGGGAGGAGGCAGTCACTCAGTTGGCCTTCTGGAAGGGTGGTCCGTGACCGCCTCATCAGGATGCGCTTCCAATAAATTCTACCCCACATCCTGGTTGCTCACCATGTCCCCATCATTCCATCCATTTCACATGCCATATCACAGTGCAAAGCTGAAATGAGAGACAGCACAAATTCTGCAAAATTCCATTAATAAATTTATCAACATTCAGTAAACACATATATACAATAACAATATTAACTAATCACCCTTGTGCAAACCCTTACTTCCCCTCTTTACAATGCCTTTTCCTAATCTAGTGCTCCTACGTAGTGTCTCCCCAGTGGCTGCAGCAGGGCTGGTGGAAGGCTGCTGAGTGTCGGTGCCAGAGACTACAGATGGCCTTGCAGGACGCCCTTGACCAGCTCTGAGCCTGGAAGGCCCGACTGTACACTGTGCCACCTCAGGCTGGATGCATACATGGCCATCACCCTTCTTGTGAATGCCTCCCCATCGAGGTCCTCATCTGAGTCCTGTGCAGCAGAACTCGCGTGCGAACTCGCCCTCCGGGGAGCTGGCCCCTGAGCTACCCTTTCCCCCTGGCCTTGCTGCAGCCCGCTCATCCCCGGTGCATCACCCTGTGCAGATCCCTCTAAAACTTGCCTCTAAAGATTGCGTAGTCCCAGTATCGGAGAAGGTGCCTGCGGGTGAGACATACAGTGACGCGGTGCTTTCTTCCTCCTCCTCCTCTCACTGGGAGGCTCAGGGACAGGCTGGTCAGCTGGTTGCTGATTACCTGAAAGCATAAAGGCACAAGACTCACATTAAGGTGAGGACAGGGGGGGCAGGAAGGGAGCAACGAATGCAGACAGTATAATGAGCTGGGAAGTGGGAAAGGCTTGTGGTGTGAGGGGGAAGTGGGATGAGAGAAGGAAGGGGATGAACATACTGTTGTTGTCCCCAATGCGCCCACCACCTGGTGCCCAATGATCTGCAGCACTCTAATCTCCAGTGCAGTCAGTGGTTGGGTGTCGGCTTGTCCCCCACCTGTGCGTTCCTGCTCCCTCCTGTTGTGAGCCACCTTGGCCTGCAAGAGAAAGGAAAGTGTGTGAATGAGTGTGGAGCAATGTGTTTGGGTGATGTGCCTTCCATAGTTGAATAGCTATGATTGTAGGCAAGGATGTGAGTTTTAGTAGGTGGAGATGCTTGGTGGGTGAGTGGTGGGGGTGTGGTGGTTTGTGCAGTGTGTACAGACTGAGATTCAGATACTGGTATGTAGGACTTGTTGAAGCATGTACTCACCCTGACCACCCGAGTGAGGTCGTTGAATTTTTTACAGCACTGTGTGAGGGTCCTGAGGACCACACTGCTGGCCGAGTCATCCTGGGACACTTCCCTCCACATTGCCCTGAAGACCTGGGGCAATGGCCTCCTGCCAATGGCCGGGAACAGCATTGCCCTCCTTCTTTTGACTGCCGTGACCAATGCCTCCAATGCCTGGTCACTGAAATGGTGAGCTCTCTGCCTGGGACTGGGACCAGCCATGAGGATAAAGGTGTAGCTGTTGAGTTGCTTGGAGGTCGTTTCAGAGCCAGCAATGTTGAGAATGAGGTTGTGCAGAATGATTGAACCTCCCCTTTAAGAACTGGAAGGAGCCAGTGTGAATGATGAGTCCCAATTGGAGTGCACCTGAAATTGGTTATCGTCTGTTGGTAGCGCCCCACTCTCTGTGTGTAGCGCCCTAAGTTAGGTGATTAGCGCTCCAGTTCTTTCTTGGAGCGCTAACAATCAATTTAGCGGGAGGTCAGAAGGATTAGCGCCTGGTGCTAATTCTACAACTTTTTCAAATTTAGCGTCCCAACCGGGACGATACCGAATTTCTAGCCGTTGGTGCCATATTTGACTCTGAAATAAGCTTCCAACCACATATCCGCGGCATAACAAAGACCGCCTATTTCCACCTCCATAGTATCGCCCGTCTCCGCCCTTGCCTCAGCTCATCCGCTGCTGAAACCCTCATTCATGCCTTTGTTACCTCTAGACTTGACTATTCCAAAGCATTCCTAGCTGGCCTCCCACATTCCACCCTACGTAAACTTGAGATGATCCAAAACTCGGCTACCCGTGTCCTAACTCACACCAAGTCCCGTTAACGCATCACCCCTGTGCTCGCTGACCTACATTGGCTCCCGGTTAAGCAACGCCTCGATTTCAAAATTCTCATCCTTGTTTTCAAATCCCTCCTTGGCCTCGCCCCTCCATATCTCTATAATCTCCTCCAGCTCCACAACCCCCCCGAGATATCTGCACTCCTCTAATTCTGGCCTCTTGAGCATCCCTGATTATACTCGCTCAACCATTGGTGACCGTGCCTTCTGTTGCCTAGGCCCAAAGCTCTGGAATTCCCTGCCTAAACCTCTCCGCCTCTCTACCTCTCTTTCCTCCTTTAAGACACTCCTTTAAACCTACCTCTTTGACCAAGCTTTTGGTCATCTGCCCTAATTTATCCTTATGTGGCTAGGTGACAAATTTTTTTGTCTTATAACGCTCGTGTGAAGCAACTTGTTTTACTACGTTAAAGGCGCTATATAAATACAAGTTGTTGTTATTGTTGTATCCATTATGTGACGTCTTTCAAGGAGCCAAACCTTTATAGTATGAGCTCAGAGCATCACACTTTAGGACCTTACTCCTCAAAGTGCTACGCATCCACAGGGCAAAAATTAGCCTTTGGCAGCAAAAAGTACTCATCTGTCAAGTAATCAACTAATTGATTAAATATCAGCATTTTTACAATTTAAGGTACAAAATAAAGTTTTTGAACTAATAAACTCAAAAATAAAATATTTACATCTTAACCAAATACTGCAAATCCACTGCGGGAGTTACAAAGAAAACTCAATAATGGAACTCAGAATAAAGAACTTTGGGAGGGAAGAACAAGTATGTTAAGCAAGTTTTGTAAAGCAATAGGAGAATAGCATTATAAATAAATGGTCTCGACTTCCCCCTTCCCCCATCCTTGATTGGGATGATTCTCTGTGGGAAGGGAGACTTCTACCTGCCATGGAGATGCCGCCCCCAACCCCGGCCGACTTTTAGACCTCGTGGTCACTATCTGCATCTCTCCAGGTGCACAAAGTATTTTTGGGGGGATTGTTTTGTTCAGAAATTGCTTAAGGCACATGATTTTCTGAGCTTATTATTGCATATTTTTTCATAAATTCTTTAATTAAAATAATAAGTTTTGCTCCCCAATATTTGCTGTGTGTCTTAATTAGCATTTGCAGGGTATTTGGTTTATATAAGTGCCACCAAAAATAAAGTCTGACTTGTTATTAAAGGCTCATTTCCAGCTCTTAAACTCTTTAATTTGCAGAATTACCCCTAATGTTTTATTTGATGGTTTAAATTGCTGATGATGATAATGTAAGATATAAAACAGCAGTAAATTGTGCGTTGGTACTTGGAATTAATGGTGGCTAATTACTGCCACATTTAGCATCCAAATAGCCTTAATAGACTGAGGGTAATTTTCATCTTCCGTGAGGGTGGAAAAACTGGCAGTTGCGGATCAGCTGCCCATTATACACTTCGCCCTGTTTTTAATTGAGGTCAATGGAAAGCAAAATTAAGCGGGCTGTATATGAGCAGCCAATCTGCTACCACCCTTTTTACGCCCCTGCCGGAATCATTCTGCCTGTTATTTCTTAAACTGCATCTTTGTAGTTTTTTCAAGTGTTGAACATCTCAGACCAGGGTCTAATAAAAAATGCTATGTTGAAAACAGATCCATTGTTCACTTTTGAAATGTATATAATACTAATTTGCTTTCAGAGGTAGGATGGGACAAGGAATTTGTACACAAGATGTAGATTTTAATATGTTGAGAAATTGGAGGCAAGTGAAGGTCAGTGAGGAGGAGGCTGTTGGTCAAATGAGACTTCGTGAGAGACAGGACACAAGCATTGGATTTTTGGAAAAATTGTAGTTTATGAAGAGAGGAGAATGGGATGCCAATTAGGAGGGTTCAATATAACAACAGAAAACGCTGGAAAAACTCAGCAGGCGAGGCAGCATCCGTGGAGAGAGAAACAGAGTTAACGTTTCAGGTCGAAGACCTTTTGTCAGAACTGGAAATAGCAGGAAATGAAATAGATTTAAGGCAAGGATAAAGCTGGGAAAAGGGGGAGGGGATGAAAGAACAAAAGGAGAGATTAAGAGACATTAAGAGATGATCAAGGCAAGAGGTGGTGTTAATGTGACAGGTTGAGGCTAAAAGAAGTGTGAAATGCACTGGCAGAATGAAGGACAGCTGCCAGCTTCTAGGACGGAAAAAAAGGGAAGGGGTGGGGGGGGGGGGGGGGTAAACAAAAGGGTGGATGAAAAAATATAATATAAATGTGATAGGGGCTAGGTTATGATCTAAAATTGTTGAACTCGATATTGAGTCCCGAGGGCTGTAGCGTGCCTAAACGAAAGATGAGGTGCTGTTCCTCGAGCTTACGCTGCGCTTCCGTGGAACAGTGTAATAGGCCGAGGATAGTGAGGTCAGAGTGGGAGTGAAGCGGTGAATTAAAGTGACAGGCGACCGGGAGCTCGGGGTCCCCCTTACGGACTGAACGGAGGTATTCCGCAAAGCGGTCACCCAATCTGCGTTTGGTCTCCCCAATGTAGAGGAGACCACATCGTGAGCAGCGAATACAGTATACTAAATTGCAGGAAGTACAAGTAAATCGCTGTTTCACCTGGAAGGGGTGTTTGGGGCCCTGGACAGTGGGAAGAGGGGAGGTATAAGGGCATGTGTTGCATCTCCTGCGCTTGCACGGGAAGGTGCCGGGCGAAGAGGAAGGGGTGCTGGGGGTGGTAGAGGAGTGGACTAGGGTGTCGCGGAGGGAGCGGTCCCTGCGGAATGCTGAAAGGGGAGATGAGGGGAAGATGCGTTTGGTGGTGGGATCACGCTGGAGGTGGCGGAAATGGCGGAGGATGATCCGTTGAATGTGGAGGCTGGTGGGGTGAAAGGTGAGGACAAGGGGAACTCTATCGTGGTTCCGGGAGGGAGGGGCAGGGGTGAGGGCAGAAGTGCGGGAGATAGAACGGACACGGTCGAGGGCCGTGTCGACCACGGTAGAGGGGAATCCTCGGTTGAGGAAAAAGGAAGACATGTCGGAAGCACTGGTATGGAAGGTGGCATCATCAGAGCAGATGCGGCAGAGACGGAGAAACTGGGAGAATGGAATAGAGTCCTTACAGGAGGCGGGGTGGGAGGAAGTGTAGTCCAGGTAGCTGTGGGAGTCAGTGGGCTTGTAGTGAATGTTAGTCAATAACCTATCCCCAGAGATGGAGACGGAGAAGTCGAGGAAGGGAAGGGAAGAGTCGGAGATGGACCATGTGAAGGTGAGGGAAGGGTGGAAATTGGAAGCATAGTGAATGAAATGTTCTAGTTCAGGGCGAGAGCAGGAGACGGCACCGATACAGTCATCAATGTACCGGAAAAAGAGGTGAGGGAGGGGACCCGAGTAGGACTGGAACAAAGAGTGTTTCACATATCCCACGAAAAGGCAGGCATAGCTAGGACCCATGCGGGTATCCATAGCAATACCTTTAATTTGGAGGAAATGGGTGGAGTCAAAGGAGAAGTTGTTCAATGTGAGAACAAGTTCAGCCAGGCGGAGGAGGGTGGTGGTGGATGGGGACTGGTTGGGCCTCTGTTCAAGGAAGAAGCGGAGCGCCCTCAGGCCATCCTGGTGGGGGATGGAGGTGTAGAGGGATTGTACGTCCATAGTGAAAAGGAGGCGGTTGGGGCCGGGAAACTGGAAACTGTTAAAATGGCGGAGGGCGTCGGAAGAGTCACGGATGTAGGTGGGAAGAGACTGGACAAGGGGAGAAAAAATAGAGTCGAGATAGGAAGAGTTAAGTTCCGTGGGGGAAGAACAGGCTGAAACGATGGGTCTACTGGGCCAGTCCTGTTTGTGGATCTTGGGAAGGAGGTAGAAGCGGGCTGTGCGGGGTTGGGGAACTATGAGGTTGGCGGCCGTGGGGGGAAGATCTCCAGAGGAGATGAGGTCAGTGACGGTCTTGGAAATGGTGGTTTGATGTTCGGTAGTGGGGTTATGGTCCAGGTGGAGGTAGGAGGAGGTGTCGGAGAGTTGGCGTTCAGCTTCCGCTCGGTAGAGGTCGGTACGCCAAACAACAACAGCACCACCCTTGTCAGCAGGTTTAATGACAATGTCGGGGTTGGATCTGAGGGAATAGAGTGCTGCAAGTTCAGAGGGAGGTAGGTTGGAGTAAGAGAGGGGAGCAGAGAAATTGAGACGGCCGATGTCACGCCACCAGTTGGCAATGAAAAGATCTAGAGAGGGTAAGAGGCCAGAGGGAGGGGTCCAGGTAGAACGGGAATTCTGAAAGCAGGAGAAAGGGTCAGCCGTACGGGGGGAAGACTCCTGGCCAAAGAAGTGGGCACGGAGGTGAAGGCGGCGGAAAAAGAGCTCAGCATCGTGCCGAGCTCGAAATTCATTGAGGTGGGGGCGTAAGGGGATGAAGCTCAGGCCTTTGCTGAGGACTGATCGTTCGGGGTCAGAAAGGGGAAGGTCAGAAGGGATAGTGAAAACGCGGCAGGGGGTGAGATTGGGAGAAGGGGTGTCAGAGGAAAGTGAATGGGAAGAAGGTTCCGGAGGGACGTTGGTGTTCAAGAGTTGATGAAGCTTGCGATCCTTGACATCAGAAAGGAAGAAAAAAAGTTTTTTGTTGAAGCGTCGGATGAGTCAAAGGATGAAATGGAACTGTGGACCCGGACAGCTTTGAGATAGAGTGCGTTGGTGCTGCTGAAGAGAGAGGTCGAGAGTGTTCATGTGGCGCCGCATGGCGTTGAGCGTGGATCTCAAGATGCGGCGAGAGCAGTAGCTCGAGGAACGATGAGGGTTCAATAGTTGAATCTGGAAGTAGAAAAGACATGTATGGAGGATTCAGCAATGGAGGTTAAGAGCAGTTGTTGCATTGGAGAATATCTATTATACTTTTGGATTCATATCACTTATTTTGGACATATCAGTCACTTGGTCCCAACAAGTTCACCACAGCCAAAGAAGCCTGCATATGTGTCCTCTGTGACAGAAAGCTTTAAGCCAGGAATAAAGCAAAGGATCCAATTGTTAATTCTCACGGCTCCAGTGCATGTTGCTATGAGACAACTTGTGATACTGAAACAGCTAGAGAAAGGTATTCTGTAGCAACACAACTTATCTCAAAAAGAATGTCTGAAGGAGTTGCCCTCAGTATATTCTCTAGACGAATATGAATCCTGTTATGCATAATAACAGGAAAGCCTGTAATCTGGCCACCCAGAACCTAGTCTTTATAGCAAAATGAGACTGAATTAGTGCGCGAAGGAGCTCTGAGAGTGAAAGTAACTGATTTGAGTACCTTGGAGAAGAGAACTCATGCAAAATCAAGATGACTCCACTAATATAGAAAGGTCATCAGAAGAGTTGGTGTTGTTTCTGTGTACGAGATGCCCATTTCGAAAAGTTATGTTGTGAACGCTCATCCAAATATGACATATTCATTTAGTCTCAAGATTCCAATGTACATAAATGCAACTTAAGTGAGGTGGCAAATCTTCCAAATAATGGTCTTTCCAGGATAGAAAGCCAGTCTCTGAGAGGCTGCCTGGCATACTGAAGCTGTTATGAGGCAAATGATTTAACCAAATGTACTAAACTCCAGGGGATAATGAGCTGAATGCCTCACAGTAAAAGATCACCAATGTCAAAATGAAAATCTGCTGAAACATGGGAAAGCAAGTTGTGCAGAGGACTCAAAGAACCTGCAAAGGGATATAGACAGGCTAAGTGAGTGGGCAAACATTTGGCAGATGGAGTATAATGTGGGAAAGTGCGAGGTTATACACTTTGGCAGGAAAAATAAAAATAAAAAAGCTAATTATTATTTAACTGGAGAGAGATTACAAAATGCTACAGTTCAGAGGGACCTGGGGGTCCTTGTGCATGAAACACAAAAAGTTAGCATGCAGGTACAGCAAGTAATCAAAAAGGCAAATGGAATGTCGGAAATAACAACAGAAAACGCTGGAAAAACTCAGCAGGCCAGACAACATCCGTGGAGAGAGAAAGAGAGTTAACGTTTCAGGTCGAAACCCTTCGTCGGAACTCGGAATGTTGGCCTTTATTTCAAAGGGGTTGGAGTATAAAAGCAGGGAAGTCCTGCTACAACTGTACAGGGTATTGGTGAGACCACACCTTGAGTACTGCGTACAGTTTTGGTCTCCTTATTTAAGGAAGGATATACTTGCATTGGAGGCAGTTCAGAGATGATTCACTAGGTTAATTCCAGAGAAAAGGGGGTTGACTTATGAGGAAAGGTTGAGCAGGCTGGGCCTATACTCATTGGAATTTAGAAGAATGAGAGGTGATCTTATTGAAACATATAAGATACTGAGGGGGCTCGACAAGGTAGAAGCAGAGAGGATGTTTCCCCTCGTGGGGAAATCTAGAACTCGGGGGCACAGTTTCAGAATAAAGGGTCGCCCTTTTAGAACTGAGATGAGGAGGAATTTCTTCTCTGAGGGTCGTAAATCTGTGGAATTCTCCGCCCCAGAGAGCTGTGGAGGCTGGGTCATTAAATACATTTAAGGTGGAGATAGACAAATTTTTGCAAGATAAGGGCGTGAAGGGTTATGGGGAGTGGGCGGAGAAGTGGCTTTGAGGCCAAGATCAGCCATGATCTTATTGAATGGCGGAGCAGGCTGGAGGGGCCAAGTGGCCTATTCCTGCTCCTATTTCTTATGTTCTTATGTTCTTACCATTACACTGCAGAAGCTTCTTCAATGTTATTTTCTTTTATCCACTTGTCATGCAACCCACATCTTTACACAACATTTTTAGAACAGTCATTCACTTTTACAGAAATTATATTCGTATTACAGAAGTAAAATTAACCTTTTTTCGAATGATACATGACCTTTTAGAGTTAAAAAAAATATTGAGGGTAATATTGGCAGCAGCTTGTGTTTAAAGGATGCAGCTGAACAGAAGGGAGGAGTTGGTCTGTGCTGAAATCCAGGTGACACAGCATGGGATGTTAAAAGTATAAAACATTTCTTTTGAACATGTATCTATTTAATAAAAGGGCTACATGCCATCTTTCATTTGTGTATCTGCGTAATCTATCTTTTTTAATAAAAATATGTGCATCAAATTTTAACATCATGGAGAAGATCACATCTGTTGAGATGACTAGAAAAGCCCTGTAATTTCCAGTGTTCTCTGATCCTAATCTAAAAAGACAAAACTTGAAATTATCGTACCTAATCCCCAAGTGTTCCAGCTGCAAAACCAATCAAAGATGTGCAGATTTAGATCTGACTTATAGTACTGTTCCGATTAAATCGTGACTTCCTTTTGCTTGTGAACTTATTTACAGCATTAGCTTACTTTTAAAACCTATCTACAATGGCCTGAACTTTGTGGTCAGAGGTGAACGAATGACGCCTGCCATCCATTACACTTACACTTGCCCACAGACCTTCTATGGGCTTTTGCCCTGGAACTTGCCGTAATTAGAAAGCCATTTCGGCACGGTGCCCTTTACAGGGGATCTGGGACCTGTGCGAACAGGGCAAGCAACTGTGTATCTCCTTAACCAATCAGATTGAAGAATTCTTACTGAGACACGCAGGGCTGAATTTTAATCTGCAGGAGCACGTGGGTTTGGGTGCGAGTGGAGGGTTAAAACCAGGGAAATTGACAGCGCGTCAGGAAGCCGGCTCCAACCCGCCGACTTCCACATTTCACTGGAGCGCGTTAGACTGTGTGCACGCAAACCCCTTGGGAGAGGTGGGTTGTCAATTTCCATATGTTAATCGCTTAATTAGAGGAATATTGACACACTCTTTTGACTTTAACATCGGGTCCACAGGTTTTCCGAGCTTCCTGAAACTCACCAGTGAAAACAAGGCGAGTACACAACAGCAATTTAGGGGGCTGAATCAATTTTATTTTTTTTATTCGTTTATGGGATATGGTCGTCGCTGGCAAGGCCAGCATTTATTGGGATATTTCAGGGAAATATGGCAATAAATATTCAGTACTCAGCTGCTTTCTTACCTGCTTGTGGGAAAGGGTTTGTTCACGGCACTTTTGCTGAGAGGATACTTTCTACACTTTAGACGTTACTATCTACATCTTGTAGGTTACTTTCTGCACTTTGGAGGTTTGCCCTATCACATCAGGATGGGTGCCGCTTATGCTGCCTTAGATTGGACCTCAGATAAGGACCAAGATGACCAGCAACAGCATCTGCAGCCTGCTCGTCACAGATCTGTAGCTGCACAGGAGTGAGAGGAGCGCAGAGAGAGGAGCGCAGAGAGAGGAGCGCAGAGAGGGGACCAGCAGAGAGAGGACCAGCAGAGAGAGGACTATCAGAGAGAGGACCAGCAGAGAGAGGACCAGCAGAGAGAGGACTAGCAGAGAGAGGACTAGCAGAGAGAGGACTAGCAGAGAGGGGACCAGCAGAGAGAGGACTAGCAGAGAGAGGACTAGCAGAGAGAGGACTAGCAGAGAGAGGACTAGCAGAGAGAGGACTAGCAGAGAGAGGACTAGCAGAGAGGGGACCAGCAGAGAGGGGACCAGCAGAGAGGTACAGCTTGCAGGAGACACTCCCCACAAAACAGGGTCTATAGGCAGAAGCTCAGTTTCCTCGACATGACTGAACACCAGTGTCACAGGAGGCTCAGGATGTCAAATCACGTGGTGGCAGACATCTGCAACCTCCTAGAAAAAGACTTGCTGCCTACTGGACCTGGTGGCCATGCGTTACCAGTGGCTGTCAAAGTTGCCATCGCCCTCAACTTTTTTTGCCTCCAGATCATTCCAGGACTCTGCCACAGACGTATCCAAGTTCTCCCAGTCAGCATCACACAAATGCATAAGACAGATCACTGGTGGGTTGTTTGCCAGGGCCAGCAATTATGTCAACTTTGCCTGCGATGATGCAAGTT
The DNA here is from genome assembly GCA_030390025.1 of Squalus acanthias. Classification (NCBI taxonomy): domain Eukaryota; kingdom Metazoa; phylum Chordata; class Chondrichthyes; order Squaliformes; family Squalidae; genus Squalus; species Squalus acanthias. The sequence goes on along the minus strand of CM059426.1, from coordinate 77,521,709 downwards.
ACAATGAGTGGGTGCTCGGCTTTGCGGCTTTGGCTGACTTCCCACAGGTGAAGGGCACCATCGACTGCACATACATGGCAATCTGGGAGCCCTCAGAACAACCAGGAGTCTTCATCAACCACAAGGCTTTCCATCGCATCAATGTACAGCTGGTGTGCAACCACAAAAAGATGTTTATGCAGATGTGTGCAAGATTCCCAGGCTGCCATGATGCATTCTTCCAGCGGCAGTCAAAGCTCCCTGATCTGTTTTGACCTGGAAGCAGACTTAAGGGTTGGCTGCTAGGCGGCAAGGGATACCCACTGCAAGCTTGGCTCATGACACCAGTCAGAAACCCGACTGAAGCACAACAGTGTTACAATGAATGCCCTATCACCACCAGATGTGTAATTGAACAGGCCATCGGCATGCTGAAGATGTGCTACTGGTGCCTCAACAGATCTGGAGGCGGCCTTCAGTGCGCACCAGCCAGGGTCTCCAGAATGGCCGTGGTTTGCTGTGCGCTGCACAACATTGCGCAATAGCGAGGCTTGGACCTGCAGGAAGAACAAGGCGAAGAGCTCAGATCCTCCTCGGACGATTCAGAGGGGAGGAGGACAAAGAAGAGGAGGAGGGTGATGAGGGCAATGCACCCCCAGCGGTTCACATTGCTGCCTGGGTTGCCCTTATTAATGCAAGGTTCACTTAGGTTGCACCAATGCACCCATGTCACCAGAAAAAGCAATGGCCACTCTTCCCCCTCCGCCCCTCCCCGCAATGCCACTGACACAAAGCAGTCCTGCAACAAACCAACCACCCCTTGAACATTCCCGCATTGGTCCCCATTAATTCATGTCTTCACATTCATCATCAAAGAAGTTAGAAGGCCACTTACCACCCAACACCCAAGAATGGACAAACGGGAAAGTGGTGAAAAGGAATAGCATTTATGTGAGCTAAATGAGGAACAAAAACTCTTGTGCATACCCTTGTGCAACTACAAATCTTTACTCTTCCTTTGTCTGCTACTCCTATGTTGTGCAACCCCTGTGGCTTCAGCTGAGGTAGAGGCAGGCTGCTCAGTTCCCTGCCCTGAAAACTGAGTTGTTCTTGGCTGACATCCTCTGGGCTTTGGAGCCCATGAGGGCCCCGTCAAAGGCTGCTCCACCTGCACCTGTGCATAGGGCAGACTTGGCCATTGGGAGATGAGGCAGCATGTAGGCTACTGATTGAGAGGTGGGCTGTAGGTGAGAAGTGGAAGCGCTTTGAGTGGAGTCTCCAATCCATGACCCCTTTCGCCATCATCCCTCTCATGGCCCAGCCGCACTTCACTGTTACCACAGTGCTGGAGAACACTTTGGTGCAGATCAGTGCGGCCCTGTAAGGTCAAGGCTACAGTATCTGTCAACCTATTTAAGGTGGCAGACATGTTGGCATCCAGATTCTACACGGTGGTGTTGAAGACGTGCATGGACTCATTTATTTGGAGCTTATAACAGTCCATGGCACTGGCCACTTTATCCACGGAAGAAAATATCAGTGGGAATTTTAACCCCAAAAAATGGGTGGTTTGTGGTCATGTGGGAGTTTAAAGTGTTAAAAATCTGAATCCTGACCCCAACCCACCTCCAATCCACCCACTTCGCACACTCCCAGAATATTATAATGAGGCTGCGTGCCTCATTTTGAAGCTCCATTTTAAATTTAGCTCTGGCTAGCCAGGTTTCCCAGGCATTGGGGAACCTGCCAGCTAAAGGAAGGCGAGGACTCCTGGATCCAGGAGCTAAGTGCCTTTCCACTTACCTACTGGATCCAGCATTCTTGCCTCGAAACACCCGCCCGCCCCCCAATCAGACCCCCCCACCCCCCCGACCCTTCCGATCACCCCCAACCTCTGCCTGAGGCCTCTGACCACATCACCCCCACGAGGCCAATGACCTCCGATCCCACCCTCCAGCCTTCTGACACCCGGCCCCCGACTCCCCTTCCGGCATCCGATCCCCCCAAAACATTTGCCCCCGGCACCTCCCCACACGCCTGCAAATTAAAATTCCGGCCATCATCTCAGTGGCCTCCGAATTCATGCCCCCTCATGCTGGTGGTGGACTCCTCCAATCACTCTCAAACTTAATATGAAATTTTATCATATTATGATCACTCTGAGGTCAGATAAGGGTGAATTTATAAAACTAAAGAGAAGAATCAAGGCGGTAGGCCAGAATAGCGATTTGGGTAAAATCAAGCACATTGGCCGGAATCTTTACCTTGGAGTCAGGTCGGGTGTGTGCGTAGCGGGTCGGGAACACAAAAATGTGCACAGCATGTTCTGCACAGCACGTTTAACTTAATGGCACCAATTGAAAGAATCATGCGCGTTTGCCGGCCCAATTAAATGAGCGGGTCATAGAAACATAGAAACATAGAAAAATAGGAGCAAGAGTAGGCCATTCGGCCCTTCGAGACTGCATTCAATATGATCATGGCTGATCCTCTATCTCAATACCATATTCCCGCTCTCTCCCCATACCCCTTGATGCCTTTTGTGTCTAGAAATCTATCTATCTCCTTCTTAAATATATTCAGTGACTTGGCCTCCACAGCCTTCTGTGGTAGAGAATTCCACAGGTTCACCAGCCTCTGAGTGAAGAAATTTCTCCTCATCTCAGTCCTAAATGTCCTACCTCGTATCCTGAGACTGTGACCCCTCATTCTAGACCCCCCAGCCAGGGGAAACATCCTCCCTGCATCCAGTCTGTCTAGCCCTGTCAGAATTTTATATGTTTCAATGAGATCCCCTCTCATTCTTCTAAACTCTAGTGAATACAGGCCTAGTTGACCCAATCTCTCCTCAGACGACAGTCCTGCCATCCCAGGAATCAGACTGGTGAACCTTCGCTGCACTCCCTCTATGGCAAGTATATCCTTTCTTAGGTAAGGAGACCAAAACTGCACACAAAACTCCAGGTGTGGTCTCACCAAGGCCCTGTATAACTGTAGAATGACATCCTTGCTCCTGTACTCAAATCCTCTTGCAATGAAGGCCAACATACCAGTTGCCTTCCTAACTGCTTGCTGCACCTGCATGTTTGCTTTCAGTGACTGGTGTACAAGGACACCCAGGTCCCTTTGTACATCAGCATTTCCCAATCTATCACCATTTAAATAATACTCTACCTTTCTGTTTTTCCTACCGAAGTGGATAACTTCACATTTATCCACGTTATACTGCATCTGTCATGTATTTGCCCACTCACTCAACTTGTCTAAATCGCCTTGAAGCCTCTTTGCATCCTCCTCACAACTCACAATCCCACCTAGTTTCAAGTCGTCAGCAAACTTGGAAATATTACATTTGGTTCCCTCATCCAAATCATTGATATATATTGTGAATAGCTGGGGCCCAAGCACTGATCCCTACGGTACCCCACTAGCCACCGCCTGCCACCCCGAAAAAGACCCATTTATTCCTACTCTCAGTTTCCTGTCTGTTAACCAATTTTCAATCCATGCCAGTATATTACCCCCAATCCCATGAGCTTTAATTTTGCACACTAACCTCTTATGTGGGACTTTATCAAAGGCCTTCTGAAAATCCAAATACACCACATCCACTGGTTCTCCCTTATCTATTCTACCAGTTACATCCTCAAAAAACTCCAGTAGGTTTGTCAAACACGATTTCCCTTTCATAAATCCATGTTGACTTTGTCTAATCCCATTGATATTTTCTAAGTGTCCTGTTATCACATTCTTTATAATAGACTCTGGCATTTTCCCTACTACTGATGTTAGGCTAACCGGTCTGTAGTTCCCTGTTTTCTCTCTCCCTCCTTTTTTAAATAGTGGGGTTACATTTGCCACCCTCCAATCTGCCGGAACTGTTCCATAATCTATAGAATTTTGGAAGATGACAACCAATGCATCCACTATTTCCATGGCTACCTCTTTGATGCAGATTATCAGGCCCTGTGGATTTATCAGCTTTCAGTCCCATTAATTTCTCCAGCATTATTTTTTTACTGATACTAATGTCCTGTAATTCCTCCTTCTCACTAGACCCTTGGTTCCCTAGCATTTCTGTGAAGTTATTTGTGTCCTCTTCCGTGAAGACAGAACCAAAGTATTTGTTTAATTGATCTGCCATTTCCTTGTTCCCCATTATAAATTCTCCCGTTTCTGACTGTAAGGGTCTGATGACATCAGGAATGAATCGTTTTCAACGTGGATATTTAAAGCAGCCTTACACACATCTCATTTGAAGGTTGATGTCGGAGTGTAAAAGGTGGTTTCAAGAGCTCTAAATTACAAAATAAGACTGGCAAATCTGTGGGTCATGGCGACAAGACAGAGGGCAGTGCCAAGATTCACAGATGCCTCCCTGGAAGTGCTGGTGCAGGCAGTAAGAGCACATAAGGAGGTCCTCTTCCCTGGGGATGAACGGAAATGACCACCCAAAGAGACAAAAAGGTCATGGCTAGAGATTGCAGAGGAGGTCAGTAGCAGGGATGTCATGAGGAGGATATGGATCCAGTGCCGCAAGAGATTCAATTATCTCATGAGGTCAGGAAAGGTGAGTGTAATGCCACACTCACCTACATCCTGATGTGCCTGTCACCACATCCCCATCACTCTGCCTTCCCAAGCCTACTCCTGCACATCACTCCTCACACCAACCTACCTTGCATGTCCACCCATCCCTCTCTGTCTATGTACCTATTCACATCCCCATCTGACTAACCACCAATGACACTCACCCTCATCCTAATGCAATCATAGCAAGTAACACCACAGAAGGAGGCCATTTGGCAATGTCATGCCACTCCCTCATAGTCACCCTCTACAGATGTAGCCCATCCATTTCTTACACTCATTCCATCACTCTCATTCAAAGTTCTCTTCTTTCCCTCCTTGCAGGAGAAGAGGGCACAGAACAACAGGGAGAGAGACAAAGGTGGCCTTCCAATCTTCAGTAATTTGACACCAGCAGAGGAGCACACCCTCAAAATCTCTGGAGTTGCAGAGCTGCTGGTGGTGGGAGATGGAGAGAGGGGGACCTCCCAGCAACCTGGTGACAGAATTAAATATCATACAGCCACATGGCATACAACAGTCACTCATATGGTGACTGATGTCAGCCTCCAGTGAAATGTCATCATGTGCATAATGGTAACGTCACCCATTCTTATTATAACACTTCTAATTCATCTCTTTACTCTCCCACGGGTCCATCATTGCACCCCCAGCCCCCTCCCCGACTCTCCAGCTGGAGGAGGAAGCTCCAGTCTCTGAGGGTACACCGTCAGCAGACCCAAGCGCAGCCAGCACCAGCGCAGAAACGCACACCTCGGTGGTTCCTGTGCGAGATAGAGTAGTGTTGTCACCTGGTGTCTCTCACATCACAAGTGAGCAAGAGCAAATGGTATTGACAGGGACAGCAGTGGAGAGTCCCCGCCGGAGGGCGCAGGACGCTCCCAGCTCTGCTGAGCTTGATGCAGATGCTGTAACTTGGGGGCCATCGAGAAAGAGGGTGATCTTGGAGGGGCAGCAACAATTGCATGAAGCTCTGGCAGCTTTTGCAGCCGCGATGTCTGCAAATGTGCAGAGAAAGGAGGATCCATCTCCAACATGAACACCCCTATCTCGCAGGCGATGGCTATGATGTGCCATGGAAAGGATGGCCACCTGCATGGAGCAGCAAATGCGCCAGTCCATCGAGAATGTGCTTGCTGTGAACTATAGATGGCAGACGCTCATAGACATCATCTCTAGGAGGGATACCAACATAGACTTGGGCCTTCATCGCCCCACTGATGTGCAGAAAGGTGCTCTCCAGCTCTTTGTTAGCAGGGAAGTGCGGGTGGCCCATGAGAGGGATGATGGTGAGAGGGGACATGGAAGTGGGGGCGCTTCTCAAAGCGCTCCCACTTCTCCCCCGTTGCCTCCCCCTCAGTCAGATCCCCACATGCTGCCTCGGATTCCGATGGCCGAGTCTGCCCTGCACAGTTGCAGGAGGAGCAGTCTTTAGCAGGGTCCTCACAGGCTCCAAAACCCAGAGGACGCCCACCAAAAGTGTCAAAGCAGTCGCAGCAGGGAAGTGAGCAGCCTGCCTCTACCTCTGCTGAAGCCACAGGGGTTGCACCTCGTAGAAGCATGCGGAAAAGGAAAAAGACATAATCCTAGATGCACAAGAGTATGCACATGGGTGTATGAAAAAATGTTAATGTTAAGTTTCAGTTATACTTATGACGCACATGAATTTATTTCCTTGCACAACTTTCCCGTCTTGTCTATTTTTGCCTGCTACCTGGGAAGTAGCTTTGTCACTTGGAGTGAATGGTGAGACATTACTTAGCCTCGAGCTATGGCGGTTTGGGTGAGGGGAATGGCTTGTTCATTGTAGGACTGCTTTGTGCTGTTGGGGCAGGGAGTGGGGGTGGGTAAGTTAGTACAGCATCTGGCAGCCATATGGGGGCATTGGAGCAGGTTATGTAAATCTGGCCATGATGACATCATCCCAGGACTCCCGGGCAGCAATGTGCACCGCTGCTGGTGCCATCTCCACCTCAGGTTTGTCCTTCTCCTCCTCATCTTCCACCTGTTCCTCCTGCTTCTCTTCATTCTCCTCCTCCTCTGAAGAGGCTGTGCATTCTGCGTCTTGCTCCTCCTGCAGCTCCAATTCTCGCTGCTATGCTATGTTGTGCAGTGCGCAGCAAACAACAATGATTCTGGAGACCCTGGCTGGTGCATATTGAAGGGCTACTCCAGATCTCTTAAGGCATCTGAAGCGAATCTTCAGCATGCCGATTGTTTGCTCTATGACACATCTGGTGGACATGTGGCTGTAATTGTAATGTTCCTCGGCCTAATTACTTGGCCTCCTCAAACATGTCATCAGCCACGTCTTCAGTGGATAGCCCTTGTCTCCAAGCAGGCAGCCAGTAAGTCTATTTGGAGGTGTGAAGAGCTGAGGGAGGGTGGACTGGTGCAGCACGAAAGAGTCATGACAGCTGCCAGGGAATCTGGCACACACATGCATGATGATCTATGTATGGTTGCAGACGAGCTGCACATTGAGCAAGTGGAAGCCCTTGCAGTTCACAAACACTCCTGGGTGATGATGGGGTGCCTTGATGGCCACATGTGTGCAGCCGATGACACCCTGCACCTGTGGGAAGTCAGCCAGAGCTGCAAAGCCGAGCACCCACTCAGTAACATTGACTTCATCAGTGGCAGAGATGGCTGACTTGTGAAACATGGCATAGGTGACCTGGGTAATGCATCTGTGGGCGGCCGACTGCGAGATCCTTCAAATGTCTGCTGCAGCTCCTTGGAAGAAGCCTAAGGTGAAGAAGTTGAGGGTGGTGGTGACTTTGACAGCCACTGGTAAGGTATGTCCACCAGGTCCTCTGGGCAGCAGCTCTTGTTCCAGCAAGCTACAAATGTCTGTGACGACCTGGCGCGATAGCCTGAGCCTCCTGAAGCACAGCTGCTCAGTCATGTCCAGGAAGCTCATCTTCTGCCCGTATACCCTGTGTTGGGGGTATCACCTCCGGTGCAGTGCAGCCCTGTGCTGATCCCTTCTCTCCTGTGGAGCATCAGGTTGTTGAGGAGAAGGCTGCTGTTGTCGTTGCTGCTGCTGCTGCTGGTGTTGTTGCTGCTGCTGCTGGTTTTGTGGCTGCTGCTGCTGGTGTGCCTGGTGTTGTTGGTGCTGGGGCTCATCTTGGTCTGATTCTGATGTCCAAGGTGAGACAGCATAAGCGGTACCCATGCTGATCTAATAGATGGCAGGTAAAGTGGAGATCAGAGGCCCAATCCTTCAATATTCTGATAGTGACTAGCAATGTGGTGAGAGTGGCTTCCGAGGTTGCAGAAATGACCTGCAAACTCCTGACAGCTAAATCTCTGCACACAATGTAGTCAGCAAGAGCCTTTCCATTAGGCAAGGCAGCAGGTGTAATGTGTGAGTATTTATGTGTTTTTCCAGCTGTTACTTAATGAACTCGTACAATGGCCACTGAGCTTCCGCCTCCCCTTCACAGGCGAGGTTCCCGAGGTGCGTGAATCCCATGCTCAAAAAGGTAAAGCCAAAACCTGATGTTTAAAAGCCTCTTCAGGGTCTCTCAACAAGCAGTAAAGTACTTCAATGAGGTCGTCTGCTTCTCTCAAGCAGGTCCGTGGCGTGCTGGGAAACGCACCCAACTTAAATGCCAAAGTCAGCGAGATGACGGCGGGTTCCTGGCGCATTGGTTATTTCCACGATTTTTATTGCTGACCCGGCCCAAAACCCACATGCTCGGCACCGGGAAAATTCTGGCCATTGTGTCAGGAAGGGACAGAGAGATTAATAATGCTAATAGGGCATTAGCGACTAAGGCCACATCAGGGAAAAATAGTAAAAAATTAAAATTAATGCCGCTATATCTGAATGCATGAAGTTTTCATAACAAGGTAGCTGAATTAATGGCACAAATAGAGATAAATGGGTTTGATCTATTAGTGATTAGTGAGACGTGTTACAAGGTGACCAAGGTTGGGAACTAAATATTCCAGGGTACTTGACTTTTATAGTAGATAGGCAAAATGGAAAAAGAGGTGGGGTAGCACTGATAATAAAGGATGAAATAACATAGAAACATAGAAGATAGGAGCAGGAGTAGGCCATTCAGCCCCTCGAGCCTGCTCCGCCATTCAATGAGATCATGGCTGATCATCCAAATTCAGTACCCTGTCGCTGCTTTCTCTCCATATCCCTTGATCCCTTTAGCTTTAAGAAATATATCTAACTCCTTCTTGAATATATTTAATGAATTGGCCTCTACTGCCTTCTGTGGTAGAGAATTCCACAGGTTCACCACTCTCTGGGTGAAGAAATTCCTCCTCATCTCAGTCCTAAATGGCTTACCCCTTATCCTTAGACTGTGACCCCTGGTTCTGGACTCCCCCGCCATTGGGAACATACTTCCTGCATCTAGTCTGTCTAGTCCTGTTAGAATTTTATAAGTTTCAATGAGATCCCCTCTCATTCTTCTAAACTCCAGCGAGTATAAGCCCAATCGACCCAATCTCTCCTCATACGTCATTCCTGCCATCCCAGGTATCAGCCTGGTGAATCTTCGCTGCACTCCCTCCATGGCAAGAACATCCTTCCTCAGATAAGGCGACCAAAACTACACACAATACTCAAGATGTGGTCTCACCAAGGCCTTGTACAACTGCAGCAAGACATCCTTGTTCCTGTACTCGAACCCTTTCGCTACGAAGGCCAACATACCATTTGCCTTCTTAACCACCTGCTGCACCTGCATGCTTACCTTCAGCGACTGGTGCACAAGGACACCCAGGTCTTGTTGCACTTCCCCTTCTCCCAATCTATTGCCATTCAGATAATAATCTGCCTTCCTGTTTTTGACACCAAAGTGGATAACCTCGCATTTATCCACATTATATTGCATCTGCCATGCTTCTGCCCAATCACCCAACCTGTCCAAATCATACTGGAGTTTCTTGGCATCCTCCTCATGGCACACACTCCCACCCAGGGTAGTAGGAAGAAAAGATCTTAGCCCAGAAAATCAAGATGTAGAACTTGTATGGGGGGAGCTACGGATTAACAAAGGGCAGAAAACACTGGTGGGAGTAGTTTATAGGCCCCTTAACAGTAAACATAGTGTTGGACAGACTACAAACCAGGAAATTAGAAGAGCATATAACAAGGGTAATGCAATAATCATGGGGACTTTAATCTTAATATAGACTGGGCAAACTATATTGGCAAAAATAGCTTGGAGGACGAGTTCATGGAATGCATTCGATACAGTTTTCTAGAACAATATGTCGAGGAACCAACGAGGGAAGAGATTATTTTAGATCTAGTATTGTGTAATGAGACAGTGTTAATTAGTAATCTTATAGTAAAGGATGCTCTGGGGAAGAATGGTCATAATATGATAGAATTTCATATTAATTTTGAGAGTGATATGGTTAAGTCCGAAGCTAGGGTTTTAAATTTAAACAAAGCCAACTACGGAGGTATGAGGGGGGAGTTGACTAAGGTAGATTGGGAAATTAGATTAAAAGATATGATGGTAGATAAGCAATGGCAAACATTCAAAGAAATAATTCATAATTCTCAATGAGTATACATTCCCTTGAGGAATAAAAACTCCACTGTTAATCTGTAGCTCCTCCCATACTAATTCTACATCTTGATTTTCTGGGCTAAGATCCTTTCTTCCTACTACCCTTATTTCATCCTTTATTATCAGTGCTACCCCACCTCTTTTTCCATTTTGGCTATCTACTATAAAAGTCAAGTATCCTGGAATATTTAGTTCCCAACCTTGGTCACCTTGTAACCACGTCTCACTAATCACAAATAGATCAAACACATTTATCTCTATTTGTGCCATTATTTCAGCTATCTTGTTATGAAAACTTCATGCATTCAGATATAGCGCCATTAATTTTAACTTTTTACTATTTTTCCCTGATGTGGCCTTAGTCGCTAATGCCCTATTAGCATTATTAACTAGAGAAGTTAAGGATAGTATTAGATTAAAAGAAGAAGCTTACCCTGTTGCCAAAAAGAGTAGTAAGCCTAAAGGTTAGGAGGGCTTTAAAAATCAGAAAAGAATGACAAAGAAATTGATAAAGAGGGAGAAAATAGAATATGAGAGTAAACTAGCAAGAAATCTAAAAACAGATTGTAAGAGCTTTTACAAATATGTAAAAAGGAAGAGATAAGTGAAAGTAAACATGGGTCCCTTAGAGGCAGAGACAGGGGAAATTATAATGGGGAATAAGGAAATGGCTGAGACATTAAAGAAATATTGTGTGTCTGCCTTCATGGTAGAGCATACAAAGAACATATCGGAAATTGAGGGGAACCAAGGGTCTAATGAGAGTGAGGAACTTAAAGAAATTAATATTAATAAAGAAATAGTACTGGAAAAATTAATGGGACTAAAAGCTGACAAATCCCCAGGAAGGTGAAATTATCTACTTTGGTAGGAAGAATGGAAAAGCAGAATATTTTTTAAAAGGTGAGAGACTCGTAAATGTTGGTATTCAGAGGGATTTGGGTGTCCTTGTACACGAATCACAGAAAGTTAACATGCAGGTACAGCGAGCAATTAGGAAGGCAAATGGTATGTTAGACTTTATTGCAAGAGGTTTGGAGTATAAGAGAAAAGAAGTCTTGCTGCAATTATATAGGGCTTTGGTGAGAACACACCTGGAATATTATGTACAGTTTTGGTCTCCTCAGGATATACTTGCCTTAGAGCGGGTACAACAAAAGTTCACTAGATTGATTCCTGGGCTGAGAGGGCTGTGCTATTAGGAGAGATTGAGTAAAATGGGCCAATATTCTCTAGAGTTTAGAAGAATGAGAGGTAATCTCATTGAAATGTATAAAATTCTTAGAGGGCTTGACAGGGTAGATTCTGAGAGGATGTTTCCCCCAAGCTGGCTCGATGGGTCAGATGGCCTAATCCTGCTCCTATATTTTATGTTCTTATGTACTTAATCTCTCTGCAATCATGGTAAATCCACTTTGAAGGTTTGTCAGTGCATCGCACATTGTCTGCTGCTGCTCAATGATTCTTCTCTTTATCGACGGCCCCCGGGCTACAGCATCTATGTCCAACTGAGCTGAACTTGGAGAGAGCTGCACCCTCTGACGTGGACTCTCCACTGTTGTCCCTGCCACCACTGTCTGTTCTTGCTCACTTGTGAAGTGTGAGTCACTAGGTGAAAACCAACTCTCTGTCTTACTGGTCCCACCGAAGTGTGAGTATCTGAGCTGGTGCAAGGTCTGCACGAGTCCTGTGATGGTGCGCCCTCAGAAGGATTCAGCTCCTTTGAGGACTTGTCGCCTGCCATGTCCACCAACTCCTGCTGCACGTGTGAAGGCCCTATGGGAGATAAAAGACATGAATTAATCATGGCAAGGTAAGAATGTTGCAAGTTATCATTATGAAAATGATCATATTTCACTCGCTGTGAGGAGTGATGTGCTTGACATGGCAGAGTGAGGGGTGGGGTGATGCGCACAACAGGATGTAGGTGAATGTGCCACTGTACTCACCTTTCCCAACCTGCTTCGGTCATTAAACCACTTTCTGCACTTAATCCAGGAACGCGGTACCACGCTTCTGCTGCTGATCTCCTCCGCAACCTCCAACCATGCCTCCTTGGTCTCAGCTGCAGGCTTTTTCCTCCCGTTGCTAGGGAACAGTATCTCTCTCCGACTCCTCACAGCCCCCAGCAGCACATCCAGGGAGATGTTACTGAAACGGGGTGCAGCCTTTGCCCGTCTGGACTCCATTCTGACACTTGCTTATCTCTTCTTCCCAACTCCCAACTCCTTCAACTTTAATGTTTGGATTGTGCCTTTAAGTGCTGGAGTTGAGATTGCATCATGCGGGTCCACATCATGCCTGCTGACGCAAATTGGATGGGAAACCTGGAAGTAAAATGATAATAAGGTGACTAAGTTAAAAAGCCACTGACAGACGCGCTGAACTTACTCCGGGTTTCCCACGTGCTATCAGACCCACCCTACCCGCAGCGCATTGCAAACTTAAAATCGGGGCCGCAGAGTCTGAACCAGGAAGTGTCGGTTAGAATAATTAATTCAATGTCAAATCATATACAGAAAGCAAAATAAAGAGTGGGAAAGAAAAATGAAATTAAGAGAGAGAGAGCTACAAGAGACAGAAAGAAAAAAATCAAGAAAAAAATTATTAAAATTTTTTAATTTTTACAATCTCCCAACAATAATTAAAATCTGAAGTAATGACACTCCACACTTTTAAAAGTTAATTTTCAGTGCCAGAGAGGTTGTTTGACAGTAATTAAGACTTATCAGGCCATTAAAATTTTACTTACACTGGAGTGGACAAGCCTAACTTTATCTGGCGAGTTTAGTGGGTATCTATCACGTAAGTACGCAACTTCACGCCTTTGCATGTATTTGAATGCTGAGTCTCTGGGCGAGATACCAGTATAACGAAGCTTCGAGAGGAGCAGGGCAACTCGGTCAGCAACGTTCTGATTCCCGCGTTTAACTGCACATGTGTGTTCGCCGGAAGTTGGTGTCCGATTTACTCTTTAATAACGGTGAGTGCTGATCACCTCACCGTTATTTTTACCGCAAATTCCGGGCCATTACATTTGTGAAGCTATCTATTACACATTACTATACTTCATTACACATTTAACTTGTTGAAACTGAAGCTGGTTTATAAGGATCTTCCCTGATTAACTTGTTCGATGATCGCAGTTAGTAGATGAGCTATTGCCACCCAGTTTGTGATGGCCAGGGATCTTGCTCAGTGTCTCATACTGCAGTATCTTCGGGATTGTTTCAAAGCCATTTTGACTTAGGAAAAGAGAATGATACGTCGTCTGTGAAATGATTCAGAGTTTGCAGCAGAGGAAGGGTAATGATCAAAAGATCACAAAGATAAGTATAGCTCATCTTTCAGTAGAAACCCACAGTCTCCCCGTTACAGTTTGTAACATTCACCAGTAACCACTGCGGGAATTTCCCCATCTCAGCAGAAGATCAGCAGAAGTGGCTTTTTACGTCATTTCTCCAGGGTTTCTACCGATCTTTGGCCAAAGTTAAGGTGAGAGATCACGGAACCCCATATATCTGAATCAACTATCATTTTAAATATAAAGGGAGCATTTTCCTCTGAAGTTAGAGAAATTTCTGGGGGAAACTTGGAAAGACAGGGGAGAAGAAAAAGCCAGTGCCCCACCGACCGCCATAACTTCTGTGATTTTTTGCCAGCAGTAACGGCGGATTTTGAATATACTGCCCAAATATAGGCAGGTGCATTCAAAGGAGGTGGTAATGACAAAGTGTCATCATATGCCACATTTTTTATTATTGCCATAACAGCACTGGAAGCAAGTAATGACAGCATGTTGCCTTGATCCAGTGTTGCTAAAGGCTGACAGAAGGCTTGTGACAATTTAAATCCCCACCAAAGGAGCAGAGTCAATTGCGGAAAGATTGATTCCCTTCTTCGGCTTGCAATTCTGAAACTTGAAATTTATTGGGGAACAGGCCCCTCTCCTTCTAACGCCTGAAGCCTGCAGCAGACGATTTCCCAACTCCTCTCCCTCCACCCATCAAAACAGATGCCCCAGCATTAACAGGATTCCCATCAGGAGCCTGCCAAAAAACTGTCAATGAGGCTGACACCGGGAAATTCATCGGAGTTAGTAGGGCACTCTTTGGGTGGGCGGAAGCCACTTCCCACCAAACCTACAGCAACATAGTCACCATAGAGAAGAGTCCCAGTGTAAATTTAGAGCAACATATGGGGGAGGGGAATTTCTTCTCCAAGATCCTGTCCAAAATCGGGCAGGATCGCAGCAAAGAATGTTGGAAAATTCAAGGTGTGAGGGCTACTGCTGCCTTACTGTCCCAACTGGGATTTTCCTCCATATGTCCCCACTGAGACTGCCATTGGCTGATTCTTCCCCACCCAATGCATGCAAATGGTAGCATGGGAGGCAGGGCCTAGGACCCAGCGGGTTTTCAACATTTCCACCCTAGTCACCGTCGCTTCCTGGCGCCGCCATATTGAAAGTGGCGGTCAGCCCTGGGAAGCATTGGCAGTGGCCCAGAGTTCCCTCAATTGAGTGAGCTGCTGAAAGCCTTAGTCTTGGCCGAGGCCTTCAATGGGTGCTTTCCTTCTGATCTTCAGGGTTCTTTTTCCCCTCTAAATTCCCTCACTGCCTCTTCTGGTGCTGCAACTGTGTCCCTGCACTGACAGGCTCCCTCTTATGTGTGGGAACCCTAGCAGGAGGCTGGCATGGCTATACAAGGAGTCCCAACCCAGGAAAATGGGTCAGGATCAGGGGGGATACTGAGGGGCGGGCGGGAGCATTGCCATGCTAGAACTCTGACCGGAAGGGGAGTGTTTCCCCACCCCCATAATCTAACTAGGATTCTGTTCCAATAATATTCTGAACAAGTTTAAATAAACATTAGCAATTTATAGGCCAAAAAAGTGATGAAGTATATCCTTTTATTAAGCTTTAGATTAAGTTCTATGAATATATATTTTGTCAAATTTGTTATACCTGACATTCGCTGAAGTCATTATAAAATACAGTTTAGTAATAAAATGCTACACACTGTATATATGTTTCAGAGTATATAGTAAGGACTGGACATGCACTTACTTGTTCAGTTATATGTGAGTTGAATTGTAGAATTTTTTTTCTAGTTCTAGCTGATTGCCTTACACATTTCTGAACCATATTTATTACAGCTAAATGACAAAAGGAAAAAACTGTACAAATGATGATGTCCTTTCTGTTAGAATTGTTATGATTTTCTCACATATGAAGTATTTTTTTTGCCAGTGATCCAAGAATCACTCCCATGAAGACCATTTTGTTGTTTTTCTATGGCGGGCAAGGTCACAGAGGTTAGATGTAACTGCCATATAATTGTTCATTTCAAACAGTGGCAATTTTTTTTATGAATAACAAAATTAATATAATTAATCAGATGTCATCGCATCAAGGTGCAACTGGAAACAACTGTAACAAGAACATTTAACCCTTGCCACTCCTATCAATATTTTTGTGAAAAATTCAGCATGAATACAAAACAGAAAATCCTATTTTGTACTCGCACTGACTTTTCTGGTAAAGTTTTCTTGGGGTTGATGTAGTCATAGAATCATAGAATCATAGAAATTTACAACACGGAAGGAGGCCATTTCAGCCCATCATGTCCGCGCCAGCTGACAAAGAGCTATGCAGTCTCATCCCACTTTCCAGCTCTTGGTCCGTAGCCCTGTAGGTTACGGCACTTCAAGTGCACATCCAAGTACTTTTTAAATGTGGCGAGTGTCTCTGCCTCTACCACCCTTTCAGGCAGTGAGTTCCAGACCCCCACCACCCTCTGGGTGAAAATCTTCTCCTCAAATCCCCTCTAAACCTCCGACCAATTACTTTAAATCTATGCCCCCTGGTTATTGACCATTTTGCTAAGGGAAATAGATCCTTCCTATCCACTCTATCTAGGCCCCTCATAATTTTATACACCTCAATAAGGTCTCCCTTCAGCCTGCTCTGTTTCAAAGAAAACAACCCCAGCCTATCCAATCTTTCCTCATAGCTAAAATTCTCCAGTCCAGGCAACATCCTCGTAAATCTCCTCTGTACCCTCTCTAGTGCAATCACATCTTTCCTGTAATGTGGTGATCAGAACTGCACACAGTACTCTAGCTAAGGCCTAACTAGTGTTTTATACAGTTCAAGCATAACCTCCCTGCTCTTGTATTCTATCCCTCGGCTAATAAAGGCAAGTATTCCATATGCCTTCTTAACCACCTTATCTACCTGGCCTGCTACCTTCAGGGATCTGTGGACCTGCACTCCAAGGTCCCTTTGTTCCTTTACACTTCTCAGTGTCCTACCATTTAATGTGTATTCCCTTGGCTTGTTAGCCCTCCCCAAATGCATTACCTCACACTTCTCCGGATTTAATTCCATTTGCCACTGTTCTGCCTACCTGACCAGTTCATTGATATCATCGTATAAGGTGTCAGTCGAAGAAAGGAATGGTTGCTGAGTTAGTGCAGAGGTCAATGTTTGAGAGGTTGTATTTGACTGAGAGTCCTCCTCCTCCACCTGCTCCATGGTTACACCTCCTTGGATGGCAAGGTTGTGCAACACATAGCTACAGTGATCTTATTAGTCTTGTACTATAGGATATTCCAAGTTCTGTCCAGCTGTATTAGTCAGGTGACTGATTCTTGTTCACCAGGGAAAATAATTCAGTCACTTTTATGATGGACAACTGGCAGCAGAAAAGAGGACACTGATACAAGGTACCTAATGTGTTCAACAATGATCTTGGTGGCTGGATGGTCCTTGCTGCTCTGCAGTTCGTTGTGATTATTTCAGAGGCATCATGAGCAAAGGCACAAGAGGGTGACCTTGCTCTCCAAGGAATCAATCCTCTTCTTTGTTTCTCAAATAAATGATCAGGGTACGGTAGTGTAGTGGTTATGTTGCTAGGCATAGAGCATGGAACAGAGTAGCTCAAAGAATAGTGTTAAACCAGGGGACTGGGAGAGATATAAAACAGCAAAGGAAGACAAAAAAGATAGTAAGAGCTGCAAAAAGGATATACAAAAAGAAACTTGCAAGGGATATCAAGATTGACACAAAATGTTTTTACAATTATATTAGAAGAAAAAAGGTAGTCAAGGGTAATGTGGGCCCTTTAAAAACAGATGGGGGTAATATTGCAAATGAAAATAAGGAAATGGCAGACTTGTTGAATAATTATTTTATGTCAGTCTACACAGTAGAGGAAGAGGATAATATACCTGACATTCCAGGGAAATTAATAATGAATTTAGGACTGGAACTCACTAAAGTTAACATAAGCAAGAAAACAGTATTAGAAAAAATAATGCCACTAAAGACTGGCAAATCCTCAGGGCCTGATGGTCTCCAACCCAGGGTTTTAAAGGCAGTAGGTGAGGAAATTCCAGATGCTTTAGCCATAATCCTCCAAAGCTCTCTCAATTCAGGAATTGCCTTTTCAGATTGGAAAATTGCAAATGTATCTCCATTATTTAAGAAAGGAAATTATAGACCTGTTAGTCTAACATCTGTTGTGGGGAAGTTATTGGAATCTATAATTAAGGAGAGAGCGACTGAGCACTTAGAGAAATTTGAGCTGATTAGAGAGAGCCAACATGGATTTGTAATGGGTAGGTCATGTCTAGGAACAGTGGAGGTCCAAAGAGATTTAGGGGTCATGTGCACAGATCACTAAAATGTAGTGGTCAGGTACAAAAAAATAATCAAAAAGGCTAATGGAATGTTAGCCTTTATAACTAGAGGGCTAGAATATAAAAGGGAGGAAGTTTTGCTACATCTATAAAAAGCCCTGGTTAGACTACATCTGGAGTACTGTGTACAGTTCTGGGCACCGCACCTTAGAAAGGATATATTGGCCTTGGAAGGAATGCAACAGAGATTCACCAGAATGTTACCAGGACTCCAAAGGTTGGATGATGCATAGAGATTACATAAACTAGGCTTTTATTCCCTGGAATATAGAAGGTTAAGGGGTGATTTGGTTGAGGCTTTTAGGATTTTGAAAACAATTGATAGGGTCGATAGAGTGTAGAGGGTGGTATTTTTGTGTCAGCTTTACCTCTGACTTCTGAGCAGTTCGAATTGCTCCCACTCCCTTGGTTCTAGACCTTGGACTTATTTGGGGGTTGGGATACAAAAGGTGCAGCAGACAACTGAGTTTGATGAAAGAACTTCAATCTTTATTAAAAGGTAAGACACAAATAATAACACTCTTATCACTCTAAAGGTGGGGAACACTTCGGTACAAGCGAGGGAAATGACAGTAGAACAATACTTCACCCCTCCCAACCCCACTTTACTAGCTAAGTTAGGTTTTGAAGGACCAGGGATAATGCTCACCAATCCTTTGACAGTTGGGCTAAATCGCGGTTTTGGGGTTCGCTGTTTATGGCGGTTAGTGTCTGCCGTACCCAGTACGCGGTAGAGGACTTCACCTGGGTCTCTGGTCAGTCTTCGCGAGTCCGCTGATGCGGTAGGATGTTGTTATGGATTTATCTGGTTAGTACCCAATTTCTTTAGTTCAGCAGTAGGGCTTAGAGTCTTTGGGGAAAATCTTACCCAGGGGTAAGTCAGGAGTAGTTTGTAGTGTGGAAACTTTGCAATTCTTTGGGTTTTCTTCCCTGGAGTTGGTCTTTGTTGGTCGCGGTGGCCTGCGATTACCCGGTTAGTTGGGGGTAATGCGCGGTTGTTGGTTTCGTGAGGCCTTTGGTTTCCACGATGGCTTTAGGCCTTGGTTGGTGTGTCGGTCGACCTCGTGGAGCCATCGGTGACTTGTTGCTGCTTGTTGCTCCGGGTGACTGTGTTGGGGCCGTTGTTGGAGGTCCGTCGAGGTGGTGTCTTCGCGAGCTGGACTCAGGTGTGTCTGAGTGGTGAGCGATGCCGACTCGCTTCCAGCTCGGGCCTTCTTCTTCTTGGTCTCTCCTCCTTCTGATGACCACCAGTTGCGACTGACTGCTCGACCCAACGAACGTTGAACTGTGGTGTTTCTCTCTTTTCTTCCTCTGGTGTGTGCTGGGAGGGCCTTCAATTATACAGAATTGAAGTGGCCTTATCTACCCGCCAAATCTACTCGGTTCATTGTCTAGTTTTGGCGGGCTCGTAAATCGGTAACGATTTACTAGCACGTTAACTGGGTTTTAACAGGCCTTCAATCTCACCCA
Organism: Squalus acanthias; assembly: GCA_030390025.1. Classification (NCBI taxonomy): domain Eukaryota; kingdom Metazoa; phylum Chordata; class Chondrichthyes; order Squaliformes; family Squalidae; genus Squalus; species Squalus acanthias. Next base: position 77,502,417 of record CM059426.1, on the reverse strand, counting down.
TTGAATATGGCCTTATCTACCCGCCAAATCTGTTCAGTGCATTGTCTGAATTTGGCGGGCGTGCTACCAATAACTGCTCTGTAAGTGTCAAATAGGTTTGGGATGGTTTGCATCCTGTCGATCTCCTTGGCTGATTGCTGGTGATTGGTTTTGTGTTTTGGGTTCCTAGGCTGATCTATAGCCTAGTCCTGGGTGCTCTGTATTATGCATGTTTCCTGATGGGCCCTGTAATCGGTTTGATGGGACCTGTTGTTTTGGGTGGGACTGTCTTCTCCTAGGGTCTATTGTCAAAATGTTAATGCTTGCTGGGGCTTTGAGTGAGGTCATCCCGGTTCCCCAGACATTGCAATTAACTGCAATACCCAAACTGCTTTTACAGAGGTTGACCCACCTCTTGTTCCTTTACAGGCCCAGACATAGTTTTAAAATGCCAAAACTTGGTTTTTGGTCTTACAGTCTCTTAGGTTAGGCCTAAATACTATATTATCACTCTGAGGTAGTTCCAAAGTCCTTTTTCCTTAGGTTTTGGGGATCTGTAAATTTTGGAAACCTTACAAGAGAGAAACTTTCTCCACTAGTGTGGGAGTCTAGGACAAGGGGACTTAACCTTCAAATCAGAGCCAGGCCATTCAGGAGAGAAGTTAGGCAAAACTTCTTCATGCAAAGGGTGGTGGAAGTGTGGAACTCTCTCCCACAAAATGCAGTAGATGCTAGCTCAATAAATAATTATAAATCTGAGATGGATAGAAATTTCCTAGACAAGTGAATAAAAGGATATGGAGCCAAAGCGGTTGGATGGAGTTAAGGTACAGATCAGCCATGATTTCATTGAATGGCAGAACAGGCTCATGGGGCTGAATGGTCTACTCCTGTTCTTATGTTCATAGAGTAGTAATCCAGAGGTCTAGACAAATAATCCACAGAATATGAGTGGAAATCCCACCATGGCAGTTGTTAGAGCATTTGAATTCATTTTCTTTTTTAAAATTTAGAAATAAACAACTGGTATCAGTAAAAGAGTTGTAAAAACCCAACTGGTTGACTAATGGCTTTTATATGATGATAGTAAGTTAGATTCTGCTCACAAGAGGTTATATTAACAATGCACAATATGCACATAAGACGCCGAGGTTGCGAACAGTCTGAGACAGTCGCCAGGGAGGGGAATGGAATCGGTGACAAGGGAACAGAGCCTGTGGCAGAGCCAAAAACATTGGCCTGGAAATTGCAGTCGGAGGCTTGCCGCTGGCGTATGCCTCCCAACCGAAAAAAACATAAGAACATAAGAAATAAGAGCAGGAGTAGGCCATCTGGCCCCTCGAGCCTGCTCCGCCATTCAATAAGATCATGGCTGATCATCGACCTCAACTCCACTTTCCCACCCGATCTCCATATCCCTTGATTCCCCTAGAGTCCAAAAATCTATCTATCTCAGCTTTGAATATACTCAAAGACTCAGCATTCACAGCCCTCTGGGGCAGAGAATTCCAAAGATTCACAACCCTCTGAGTGAAGAAATTCCTCCTTATTTCGGTCTTAAATGACCTACCCCTTATCCTGAGACTATGCCCCCTAGTTCAAGACACTCCAGCCAGGGGAAACAACCTCTCAGCATCTACCCTGTCAATCCCCTTCAGAATCTTATATGTTTCAATGAGATCACCTCTCATTCTTCTAAACTCCAGAGAGTATAGGCCCATTCTACACAGTCTCTCATCATAGGACAGCCCTCTCATCCCAGGAATCAATCTAGTGAACCTTTGTTGCACCGCCTCCAAGGCAAGTATATCCTTCCTTAGACAAGGAGACCAAAACTGTGCACAGTACTCCAGGTGTGGTCTCACCAAGGCCCTGTACAATTGTAGCAAGACTTCCTTACTCTTATACTCCAACCCCCTTGCAATAAAGGCCACCATGCCATTTGCCTTCCTTATTGCTTGCTGTACCTGCATGCCAGCTTTCTGTGTTTCTTGCACGAGGACACCCAAATCTCTCTGAACACCAACATTTAAAAGTTTCTCACCATTTTACCTGGTACTTACCTGGTGTCTCGGGAGCTTCAGACTCTTCCAGTCCTGGGCCTGCAGGTGTACGCAGTTCACAAGCGTCCCTGGGATCATGTGGGCCAGGCCAGCCAATCAAAAATGGGGATTCCTATTATGCTTATGAGGATTCCATTTACGTACAGAATCCTCACAACCATAATAGAAATCCCCAAATAAATAAAATTTCTCACCACTTAAATAAAAATAAATGATCACATGTTCAAAATTAATTAAAAGACCCTTTAATTAAACATTTAAAATAAAAATTTAATTTTTTGAAAAATAAATTTTAACATTTTAAAACATGCCAAAATTTACCTAAATTAATTTTAAATGTATGTGAATGTTTAAATCTTTAAAAAGAAATTATTTTAACATTTATTTTAACCCTTATGCTGGTAAAAGAAGGCCTCGTGCCTGCTTTTACCAGGTGTAAGGGCTTCATGGGCATTCACTGGGCAGTAGTTCTGCGCCAGCGAAAGTGATTTTGTAGCGGATGCCGTAGATTTGTCCAAACGAATCTTGATAGATCGCAAGTTTTGGGTTTTCACACATTTTGCGGGGCCATTCTGAAGCCTTCCGACAGCGCACACTGTGGGCTGGATTTTGATACTGGGGTGGGTTGGAGTCGTGTCATCCACTTTTCGTGTTATCCACCCGACTGCGATTGGATGTGGGAGATTGATGCAATTTTCACCTAATTGGGCAATTGAGTTCCAGCATGTGGGAACCCATGAACCAATTAGTGTTTTCAGTCTGAAAGTCGCCTCTGATGATGTCATCATTGCTGCTGCATTGAAGGTCTTTAGAGACTGCCTGGCCTTTGCTGTGAGAGGACCTGGATGCAAAATGAGTAGCAGCAGTCCTAAGTCTGCTCCCAGATATTTTTTTACACCACCATTCCTAGATATGTCTCCTCTCCATCCATCCATATATACATCCATCCACATAGCTATCCATATATGCATCCCCATAGCTAGCTAGCCAGCCAGCCAGCCAAATGTGCTCCCACCAGGTTTCACATTCGTGGTTCAGAACAGGTGTGCTTCATGTAGAAAAAGGGTTAAAATCACAAAGGCCTTTCAAAATGGCATTATAGAGGCAATTTAGTGCTTGTTAAGAGCCTTAACAGCCTATCCCGCCTCTTAGAGGCGGGACGTAGTCGGGACCAGCAGACACGATTTAATGAAAATTGCGTGGAGGCGGGATGGAGGCGAGCTTGTGCCCGCCCACCAGTTTTCACAATTTTAACCCCCCACATGCCTCCAAACCACCTCCACGGGTCAATGAAAATCCAGCCCTGTGCGATTGCTATCGGAAGCACCGTAAAATCGGGCCATTAGCTTTGGTCTTCCCAATGTTTAGCAGGAGGAAATTGTAGCTCATTCAAGACTGGATGTCAGACTGCAGTCTAACAACACAGTATGTCGAGGTCGTGGAGAGCTTGAGCTGGGTATCATCAGTGTACATGTGCGAGCTGGCCCCATGTCTGCATTCCACAGATATACCTTCACCAGTACCTTTCATCTTCCAGGTAACTCAAAATATCACATTCCTACCACTTGATAAAACATACTTGCAAACTTTTGCAAGAATAACCACTGCAATGAAATTTTTAGGAGATGATGTTAACCCAACTGTCTGGCAGAAACCAGGTGAGTGGGCAATTAAAATTGCCCAGGTTACTTAACTGTCAGAAGGCCGGCAGGAACCCACTATTCCGAATTTTAACCTGCTCGACTAAGTAAGTGGCAGTCATTGGGGTCCCTCTTTTCATATGCATGTCATATCCTGATGATGTAATTCATGCAATGTTATGTGGTGGCCTGAGTGGGGAAGCTGTGGCTTTCCCTCCAGGTGAAGACAGAATCAGGGCCAGAAGAGGTCCTTTCCCTTCTGGGAAAGGAGGAGCCGGGTCCAAGGCATAGAGTGAATAATGGTGTGTACTGTGAATTACTGGTGTGCCCTGGATTTGTTTCCTGTAACACACCTAAAGAAAGAGAACAGGAGGACAGGTTGCAATGGTATTCTTCGGCACAGCCTTCACTTTTAGCTTTCAGTAGAGCTATGGTAAAGCTTTGCTGCCAGTAAGTGATATGAAAGAATAGGATAAGAGCAAGTAGCAGCAGATGGTTAATCACAAATCCCGAGCTGGCAGTGGTCTCTTACCTCCCTATCTCCAGCATCCTTTATGGCCTACTTTCCAACCTTGAAAGTTACAAACAGGCCTTTACAACAGGCATAGCAACTGATTTGCAGTCTCCCGCCTGTTTATGGGCGAGAGTAATGGCCGCCCATTTCAAGGTCTGCCTCAAAGTTGCTTCAAGCGGGCAAATGAGGGCACAAGGTCCCCAACAGATTTTCAACTGCCAGCCACCCATTTTTCAACCAAGCATTTGAAAGCCTCCCCCATCATCCTATTCTCTGATATACACTGAAGTTTTGCTTTTTACATTTTTCTTAGTGGATTTTACTCATTTTTTTTAAATCACAAAGAAATCCCAATAATATTACTATTATACTGTTTTACACATGTTTTTATTGGCATACAGTATACTATTTTTGACTTTAATGCATGACCTGTATATTTTATCTTCAAAAGTACTTAATTGGCTTTAAAGTGCTTTGGGATGTCCTGAAGTTGTGAAAGGCGCTATATAAATGCAAGTGCTTTCTTTCATTCTTTCTTTAATGCATTTTTTGTTTTGTTACTGGTTATGGCAAGGTACTGTGGAATTTCATTTGAAATGTATCTGATTGACTTTAGAGCTGCAACAATTATCTTGTCATACAAATTAAATGTAGCATAATTTGAATGGAGCTTTATTCTGCAGCTTGCTGTTACACTAATGATGCCAATTGAGTGAACTTTATGATGTTACATCAAAGGTAATTCTACAGCGTCCGTCTGACATCTGTCACTAACAGTTTTAAAGCATAAAATACACTGACAAGGGGGCAAATGAGAGACACTGCTAAGTTCACAGATGTCAACATTTAAAATATTGAAGATTCTGAGCAGTTCTGAAGCATACGCTTTCCCTTTAAACAATACTTCCACTCCATGTAAGGAAGAGAGGAGCTGAACCCTTTTCCTAGACCACCCAATCTGTTCCCAGCAGGGAGATCGTCTCGAGATTCTTTTTCCTATATTAGAGTGTGAAACTGCTATTAGAAGCATGGCCTTGGATAAATCACTAGCTCTGGATGGATTGTCCTCACAGTTCTATGTCATGACAATGTTACTTAATAACTTTTAACAACACATAGTCCTCTGGCATCCTCCCGTGACCATGACCTTAGTTCAATTCTCTGCACTCCCACAAAAAGCAAAAGATTCACTTGCACTTACCACCAACAGACCAATATCATTAGTTAATGTGGACTGTAAAATCTGACAAAAACTGTGCTTATGTACCTACTGACTATGCTTCATGCAACAATTCATTTTGATCAATGAAGTTTATGAAGTGTGTCAGTGTCAGACAACTTGAGAAAGATCCTCAACACCCTTGGATATTGCAAACTGAATGTTATGGTAGACATGACCCCGTCTTCGGATGCAGAAAAGCTATTTGTTATGGTGATTTTTTTCCATCGAAAACATTTGGGGGTAGAAATTAGGTCGCGCCCCATTTGGGGCGCAAATATCGTCCGGACGCAAATATTAGCGCCTGGCGCTAATTATCGGCACTGACAGGAAACTTCACTTTTACCGCCCCGGGAGGTGAGTGGAGCGCTAAAGCAGGCGCTGCACACCTCTCTTAAGGCGCAAAGGCCGAGCAGTGAGGCGCTAACTCGGAGCGCTGGCGAAGCTCATGTAATGTCAGTCAGCAATGGAACACACACACAATGGCACGGGCCAGTTCTTAAAGGGGATGGTTAATCTTGCTTTCCATCCACATCCTGTTCATTGCTGCCTTGAATCTCGGCCTGGAGAGACCTGCACATCAAATGTGCTGGAAAGAACAATGGAAAGTACCAGGCAAAGAGCTCAGAGTGCAGCTCCCACAGTCTCTGCTAAATCGATACAAGGAATGGCAAATCAAAATGAACCTGCAAAGTGCTGCTCAGTACCCAAAACTCCTTCACACAACGTTGAATCTCTCCAGAAGTCTCTCCCTCTCTCTCTCAGAATGCGTAGTTCAAAAATGCCACCAACAATAAAAGACAGGAAGAGGCCCCCTTTAAATAGCGCCCCCCCCCCCAGCCCCACAGCGATTGATAGCGTTCCAGTCTTCTGGTCGTTGGAAGCGCCAGGCGGTAAGGCAGGGGGCGCCACTCAATTTCCGCTACGGGGCGCCACAAGGGCGTTGCACCATGGAATGACGTCACAATCTGCGCGCGCAGGTGGTCGCAGCGGTAAGTTTTAGCGCCGCTGCACAATCTCAAGTTAAGTTCTCGAGCGGCGCAAACATCGCTGCGCCCGGGCGTTAGCGCCTTAACGCCCCATTAGCGCCCTCTTAAGGCGCTAACGGGAGGCGCAACCAACTGAATTTTTCCCCCAAGGGCTTTGATTCTGTCTTCTGATGCTGAATACATGTACAACACAATCGACTTCAAATATGCTTTATGAAGTTTATTTCATTCTCGAGAAACCTAGGTGAAGCTCATGCCCACACTGCAGTTATTCTATCAGAGAGCCATTTGGGCTGAGTGGAAGACTGTCTTTCTTCTCCTTCCCACTTCAGTGTAAAAAAAGGGTGGAGTCAAATATTAGCTTGTGTTTTATGACAGATATTGCAGGGCCAACAACAACAATTAGGCCACATAAAATAAATTAGTAGTATATTTTCTCCACAGCAAGCATTTGTCCTGAAGTGGAATGTTTTCCCGGTCCTTGAAAGTTTTACATCCATTATTTAGTTCTTCGCTGTTCAAACTTCAGAATAAGACCATAACTTATACCTGAGGGGATAAAAACATCTGCAGGCTGCTTCTTGCCAAGTTTTAGCCATAAGACACGCCTACAAATAGTTAGTGCCAGAAACTCCAAATCCAACACATTTCTAATGTGAAGGAAAAGCTCAAAGATTTAGGACTGAACACGGGAAGGCATCAGAAAAAAGAGAATAACTTTATAAGAGCCATGTTTCCAAATGTGGCAAAACACAGCAATAAAGTTCTCAAAATGCAGCTATTCCATGTTATATATACAAGGCCTGATTTAACCCTGCCCACTGAGCTCCTGACGCGTTTGTGCCCACTGCCATTTTAACTTCAAATTCAGGAGAGGCAGGGGTCTGATTAAAATGTAAAAGTCATGCTATGGTGACATTATCCAGACCCCAATGCCATTTTAACTGAAAATCACAGAAGCCCCGCCCAGTCCCGGACTTGTCAGAAAAGCCTGATGTGTTTGGTGTGTGAGAGCTACTGAAGTTCTATGTAAAGGGGCTCTCAGCTGCAGTTCAGTGAATCAGAGGATTCTTTTGCTTTATCACGCTCAGTATGCTTTAGCTGCTGATTACGGGTTCCATTTTTGCGACTTTATTCCGGATGCAGGAAGACTTGGAGGAGGAGGTGCAGCAGCAGCAACAGCTGCAGTCTCATCAACCAAAACCACAAGCAGCTGAGTCTCTCAGAGGACAGCAGGTGAGGGAAGATACTCATCGGAGGCCTTGCCCAGTGCACAGCTGCACACTGGCCCAATCTCTTTCTTTAGACCTCTCTGAGGAGCAGTGTAGGACAAAGCTGCATGTCTCCAGGCAGGGCTGTCGCTGGCCTCTGCAACCTCCTGCAATCGGATCTGTTGGACATGGGGGCCATGCTGGGCCAATTGCTCTCAAAGTCACCACAGCATGTTTGCCACTGGCTCCTTTCAGTCTGCTATAGGGGACATCAGCCGCATATCACAGTCTGCAGTACACAGCTGCATTAAGTAGGACACCAACTGTTAGAAATACGGTTTGGAGGGGTGGAATTGTCGTGCTATAGAAGGTTATGAAGATAGGGAGCCGCAAGGCCATGGATGTATTTAACCACAAGTATGAGAATTCTAAATTTCAGGCATGGGGGAACTGGAAACCAATGTAGGTCAGCAAGGACAGGGGTGATGGGTGAGGGACTTGATGCAGGGTATGATGTGGGCAGCAGAATTTTGGATAAGCTGAAGTTTATGGAGGGTGGAGAATGAAAGGCTGGCCAGCAGAGCATTGGATTGGAAAAGTGGAGTCTGGAGGTTAAAGGCATAGATGAGGGTTTCAACGGCAAATAGTGTGAGGTGGGGCGGAGGTGAGCAATGTTATAGAGGTAGAGGTAGGCAGTCTTTATGATGGAGAGGATCATGGAGGGGATCAAATAGGACACTGAGATCGTGAGCGGCCTGGTTCAGCCTGAGACAATGACCAAGGAGTAGGATAGAGTCGGTGGCTAGGGTACAGATTCTGTGGCAGGGCCAAAGACATTAGCTTTGGTCTGGAGGAAATTGTGTCTCATTCAAGACTAGGGCTGGAATTTTCATGCTGCCGTGCGTGCGGGATTGGTGGCAGGTCAGGAGTAAAAGTCTTAAAAAATAGGAGCATGTCGGGAACCCGCCGTCATCCCACCTTTAACTTGGGCGCATTTGCCAGCGCGGCATGGACCCGAATGGCAGAGGCGGGCGACCTAATTTAGCTCATTAATACCTTGTTGTCAGACCCTTAGCAGCCTTTTTAACCAGACCTTTTGAATTTCACTGGATGGCCACGGGAATCACACAGCTCGGGAACCATGTCTGTCAAACTGAGGCAGAAGCTCAGTGGCCATTGAGCGGGGTCATTACCGCAAAGCATGGAAATCCCAATAAATACTCCCACATGACACCTGCTAACTTGCCTAAGGGAAAGGCTCTTGCTGAGTGCATTTAGGTGTCTACAGTTTGCAAGTCTTTCCTGCAACTTCTGAAGCCACTCTCACCTCATTGCTACTAACTATCACACCATTCACAGATTGCTTCTCTGATCTCTACTTGACCTGCCATCTATTATACCAACATGGGTGCCGTTTATACTGTCTCACCTTGGAACTCAGAATCAGACCACGATGAGCCCCAACACCAGCAGCAGCAGGAACACCAGCAGCACCAGGCATACCAGCAGCAGTAGCAACAACACTAACAACCTTCTCCTCAATGACCTGATGCTCCACAGGACAGAGGGCATCAGTGCAGGGCTGCACCACGCCGGAGGTGATACCCCTAACACAGGGTATACAGGCAGAGGATGAGCTTCCTCAACATGACAGAACAGCAGTGCCAAAGGAGGCTCAGGCTATCGCGCCAGGTCGTCGCAGTCATTATTGGAACCAGAACTGCAGCCCAGAGGACCTGGTGGACATGCCTTACCAGGGGCTGTCAAAGTCACCACTGCCCTCAACTTCTTCACCTCAGGTTCCTTCCAGGAATCTGCAGCAGACATTTGTGGCATCTCGCAGTCGGCCACCCACAGATGCATCACACAGGTCACCAATGCCATGTTTGACAAGTCAGCCAATTATATCAACTTTGCCACTGATGAAGCCAGTGTTAGTGAGCGTCGCTGGGCTTATCCACTCTGGCTGGCTTCCCACGAGTGCAGGGCATCATCGACTGCACACATGTGGCCATCAGGGCACCCCATCATCACCCAGGAGTGTTTGTGAACTGCAAGGGCTTCCTCTCCCTCAATGTGCAGCTGGTCTGCAACCATAGGAAGATCATCATGCATGTGTGCGCCAAATTCCCTGGCAGCTGCCATGACTCTTTCATCCTGAGCCAGTCCACCCTCCCTCAGCTCTTCGCACCACCAAACACATTTATCAGCTGGCTGCTTGGAGACAAGGGCTATCCACTGAAGATGTGGTTGATGATACGCTTGAGGAGGCTAAGTACTGAGGCCGAGGAGAGATATAATGAAAACCACATGTCCACCAGTTGTGTCATAGAGCAAACAATAGGCATGCTGAAAATGCGCTTCAGATGCATTGACAGATCTGGAGGAGCCCTTCAGTACGCACCAGCCAGGGTCTCCAGAATCGTCATCATTTGCTGCGCGCTGCATAACATAGCGCAGCAACGAGGATTAGCGCTGCATGAGGAGCAAGGCTCTGAGCGCACAGCCTCTTCAGAGGAGGAGGAGCAGGAGGAACCTGCGGTCCAGATCCCACCAGCACCCGAGCAAATTGCTGCCCGGGAGGCTAAGGATGGCTTCATCATGGCCAGATTTACTTAACATCCTGCATTCCACCCATATGGCTGCCACATGCTGTGCCAGGTTCCCCTCCCCACTCCCCAACAACACCATAAAGCATCCCGACAATGACCAAGCCATTCCATTCACACTGACCCCCATTGCTGGAGGTAACGTTATGTCCATTCACTCCAACTCACTAAGCCACTTCCAAAGTAGCATACAAAAATGAGTATGACCGGAAAGTGGTGAAAGTAAATAATTTTATATGTACGATAACAGTAACGGAACCTTAACAAAAACACTTCTTTAAACACCTATATGCTTACCCTTGTGCATCTACTTCTGTGTAATTTTTCATTTACACGTACTTCTACGAGGTGCAACCCCTGTGGCTTCAGCAGAGGTAGAGGCAGGCTGCTCATTTCCCTGCTGTGACTTGTCATACACTTTTGGCGGACGACCCTTAGGTTTTGGAGCCTGTGATGGCCCCGCCAAATTCCGCTACTCCTGTGACTGCGCAGGGGCAGACTCAGCCATCGCGTGTCTGAGGAGGCATCTGGGGCTCTGACTGAGGGGGAGGCAACGGTGGAGGAGTGCGAGCGCTTTGAGAAGAGCGCCCACTTCCATTTCCCCACTCACCATCATCCCTCTCATGGGCCACCCGCACTTCCCTGGTAGCAAGGAGCTGGAGAGCACCTTGCTGCACAGCAGTGGGGCCATGAGGACCCATGTCTATGTTGACATCCCTTCTAGAGAGAAGGTCTATGAGCCTCTGCCATCTATTCTCCATAAATAGCATGTGCTCCTGTGAGTGGTGCATTAGCTGCTCCATGCAGGTGGCCATCCTTTTCATGGAAGAGCGTACTATCCCCATCGCCTGCAACACCATGGTGCTCATGTTGGAGATGGACTCCTCCATTCTCTGCTCATTTGCAGACATCGCGGCCGCAAAACCTGTCAGAGCCCCCTGCACTTCTTCCTGCACCTCCAGGATCGCCCTCTTTCTCGATGGCCCCCGAGGCTGAGTGTCTGCATGCAGCTGAGCAGAGCTGGGAGTCTCCACTGCTGTCCCTGTCTCCACCATCTCCTCTTGCTCACTTGTGACTTGTGAGACACCAGGTGACAAGACTACTCTATGTCGCGTAGGACCGACCAAGGTGTGCGTATCTGTTGGGTGCGCATAGGTCTGGTGACGGTGCGCCCTCAGAGGCTGGAGGCTCCTCTGAGGAGTCGTCTTCCTCTTCTGGCTGGACAGTGGTGGGGTGGGGAGGGGCTCTTGATGGACCTGTGGGAGAGTAAAGAGATGGGTTAGAAATGTTATATTATGCACATGATGAACATTCACTGGCTGCTGAAATCAGTCCCCATATGAGTGACTGCTGTATGCCATGTGGCTGTATGAGATGTAATTCCGTCACCAGGTTGCTGAGAGGTCCCCTTCTCTCCGTCTCCCACCGCCAGCTGCCCCGCAACTCCTGACACCTCCGGGGCGATTTCCTCTGCTGCTGTCAAAGTGGCGAAGGATGAAGTGCCACCTCCAGTTCACTCCCTCTCCCTGTTATTGTGCACTCGTTTCTCCTGCAAGGAGGAAAAGAAGAGAAGTTTGAGTGAGAGTGATGGAATGAGTCTAAGGATTGTGTGAGTTACATCTTTAGAGGGTGACTATGAGAGAGTGTGGTGCCAATGCCAAAGTGCCAATGCCAAATGGCCTTCTTGTGTGTTGTTACTTGGTATGATTGCATTAGGATGAGGGTGAGTGTGAGGGGTGGTTAGTCAGAGGGGAATGTGATAATGTAGATAGAGAGAGAGGGATGGGTGGACGTGCAAGCTATGTTGGTGTGAGTAATGATGTGCAGGAGTAGGCTTGGGAAGACAGAGTGATGGGGAAGTGATGAGAGGCACAGCAGGATGAAGTTGAGTGTGGCTTTGCACACACCTTTCCTGATTTCATGAGATCATTGAAGCGCTTCCAGCATTGCACCCAGGTCCTCTACCACATTCCTGCTGTTGACCTCCTCAAGTCCCATTACCACATCGCTGCTGTTGACCTCCTCTGCAATTTGGAGCCAGGCTCTTTTGGTCTCCTGGGGAGGTCTCTTGCACCCATTAACAGGGAAGAGGACCTCCCTGCGTGCTCTGACTCCCTCCACATGAATATGTAGGAAGTCATCTGAAAACCTGGGTGTAGCCCTCTGTCTTTGTGAAGCCATCTCTGCAAGGCTGAGCAATAACAAGTTGGTAATATATCCTCCGTGTACACACCTTGATGAACCTTTAAATGCAATGTGGCCAAGGCTGCTTTAAATATCTCCGTTGGAAATGAGTCATCGATGACTTCATCAGACCCACACCATTTAATAGGGCTGGGAAATGCGCAGGCCTGCCTTAATGGGCGCCATTAACGGAAAGTCGCTCTGAGGAGCAGGATGATAAGAAGGGAACGCGGTTCCAACCCGCCACGCCAACCACCCGCACCTGACCCGCCCAGGTAATGAAAATTCCAGCCTTGATGTCAGACAATAGTCTGTAAAGCGGGCGATAGCGAATCGGCAGCCCGATTTTTATTTCCTTTGAAGTCAATGAAAATAAAAATCGGGAGAGATGTAAAATAAGCTGCTGATTCGCTATCACCCATTTTACACTATCACACAAAGTCAAAGTGACCCCCATAGTCTCTTGTATCCAAATAGCCAGTTTCTAGGTCTCACCGCTTGTAACTAAAATTGTCTTAATAGTACATACAGCTTATTGTATTTTCAATCAGTTTTGTGCCCACTAAATTTCTTAATCAAGATTCTTTGAAAGGAAACCAAATATTCTGTGCTGTGGCAGTACTTTAAGCTACTAGAAGGCCTGACTAATACTTGGGAATCTAGGAATCCCAGACACAAGATGCTGTGAGCCAGATTCACTATTCAGATAAGATTGGCTAGGAACAGTATTCTGCACTCAAGCCATTGTTAATTTTCATTCTAGCTGAAGTATTCATATAACACTGAGACAAACACTGTCTGAGGAGTAATAATAGAATAGATAAGTATATCCTCAGAAAAACAATGGACAATGCAACCAAAAAACAGTTCGTGATCATCTTAGCTTTTGCTTGTCTGGAGCTGCATTTCTTGCGCATCAGATTGCATTCTGTCACTGGGATATAAAACATTAATTTTTGTTTCACATCCAGCTTTTGACCCAGCCCTTGTAATTAATATACTGGCCAGTGTGGTGGTGGTGGTGACCATTATTTCACTACTGCTCAGTTCCACGGAGTGGGATAGATGTATTTTCAATCACTGTGCTTTCAGTTCCTGATCTGAGTGGGAAATCATTGGCTCGGAATTTGCGGTCAGCGGTGAAGCAAAGGTGTTCGCCGTTGGCCCCGAAGTAAGCTTCACGCAAAGATCTCGTGATCTCTGTGTTCAGAAGTTCGAGTTTTCCGACGTGTAATTCAAATCAACGTAGTATAATGGGAATCCCATAGTGCGAGCTGCTGTGACGTCAACAAGCTGTCTAAGCAGCCAATCAAAACGCAGAATTCTCACAGACAGTGAACAAGGAAGTGGGTAAGCTCTTAAAATTCTAACTTTTTAAAAATGTTAGAGAGAGCAAAACAAAGACTGGGGCTCTCGTATGGGGAAAAGGCAAACCTGAAATAAAGATGAAAAAACTTGTAAAAAAAAATTTTTTTGAAAAGTTTCTTAAAAATTTTTATTTTTATTAAAATGGATAAATTTGACACTACATAAAATTTAAATTAGTTTTTCAGGGCCATAACCTTTGTTTAGCAGTCAATACACTGTTAAAACCCCAATTATACTTAATGCCTTTGGATCTAAGTTTTAGTGGGGAATTTAACAGCGGTATTACTGCGGAAGAGCCGAAGTTTTCGTCAGTTTCCATGATTTGAGAGATCTCACTGATTGCCGACTCTGTTGGAGGTTGGGGGGGAGGGGGTTGTGGGCACAGTGCAGCCTGTGGAGGAGCAGTGAATGACAGACCCCAACTTCAGGATTTCTGCATTAGACTGCACATGCGCTAAATCCTGAAGTTTCAGTCAGTTTCAAAAGTGAAATCAGTTGAGAACCCTGAATATTATACGCTAAGATAAAGAGTCTGAGCAGGAAGCACTAAATGAGTAATTTCATTTCTCTTTGATTGCAGATCATTTCCAGACACTGACAGCAAAAGAGGGAGAGGTGATGATGCAACAGCCTCTTTAATCCCTCCAATCAGGATTCCGCCCTTGCCACGGAACCCAAACAGCTCTCATCAAAGTCACAAATGACATCCTTTGTGACTGTAACAAAGGTAAACTATCCCTCCTCGTCCTTCTTGACTTGTCTGCAGCCTTTGACATGGTTGACCTCGTCATCCTTCTCCAACGCCTCTCCACCGTCGTCCAGCTGGGTGGGACTGCACTCGCCTGGTTCCATTCTTATCTATGTAATTGCAGCCAGAGAATCACCTGCAATGGTTTCTCTGCCCGCTCCCACACCATTACCTCTGGTGTCCCCCAAGGATCTATCCTTGGCCCCCTCCTATTTCTCATCAACATGCTGCCCCTTGGCGACATCATCCGAAAACACAGCGTCAGTTTCCACATGTACGCTGATGACACCCAGTTCTACCTCACCACCACTTCTCTCGACCCCTCCACGGTCTCTAAACTGTCAGACTGCTTGTTCGACATGAGCAAAAATTTTCTCCAATTAAATATTGGGAAGACCGAAGCCATTGTTTTCGGTCCCCGCCACTAACTCCATTCCCTAGCCACTGACTCCATCCCTCTCCCTAACATCTGTCTGAGGCTGAACCAGACTGTTCGCAACCTTAGTGTCATATTTGACCCTGAAATGAGCTTCCGACCACATATCCGCGGTATAACTAAGACCGCCTATTTCCACATCTGTAACATCGCCCGTCTCCGCCCCTGCCTCAGCTTATCCACTACTGAAACCCTCATCCATGCCTTTGTTACCTCTAGACTTAACTATTCCAATGCACTCTTGGCTAGCCTCCCATGTTCTACCCTACGTAAACTTGAGGTCATCCAAAACTCGGCTACCCGTGTCCTAACTCGCACAAAGTCCCGTTCACCCATCTTCTTCTTAGGCAGTCCCTCGGAACCGAGGATGACTTGCTTCCACATTAAAAATGAGTTCTCAGGTGACTGATGAGTCCAATGCGGGACCTACAGTCTCTGTCACAGGTGGGGCAGACGGTGGTTGAAGGGGCGGGTGGGTGGGGTGCTTGGGTTGATGTGCGCTCCTTCCGCTGCTTGCGCTTGGCTTCTGCTTGCTCCCGGCGAAGAGACTCGAGGTGTTCGGCACCTTCCCAGATGCTTCTCTTCCACTTTGTGCGCTCTTGGGCCAGGGATTCCCAGGTGTCGGTGGGGATGTTGCACTTTTTCAAGGAGGCTTTGAGGGTGTCCTTGAAGCGTTTCCGCTACCCACCTGGGGCTCTCTTGCCGTGTCGGAGCTCCGAGTAGAGTGCTTGTTTTGGGAGTCTCGTATCGGGCATGCGGACAATGTGACCCATCCATCGGAGCTAATCGAGCGTGGTCAAAGCTTCGATGCTGGGGATGTTGGCCTGAGCGAGAAAACTGACATTGGTGCTCCTATCCTGCCAATGGATTTGCAGGATCTTGCGGAGGCAGCGTTGGTGGTATCTCTCCAGTGCTTTGAGGTGCTTGCTGTAAATGGTCCATGTCTCTGAGGCATACAGCAGGGCGGGTATCACTGCTGCTCTGTAGACCATGAGCTTAGTGCCGGGTTTGAGGTCCTGGTCTTCAAACACTCTCTTCCTCAGGCAACCGGAGGCTGCACTGGCACACTGAAGGCAGTGTTGGACTTCGTCATCAACGTCTGCCCTTGTTGACAGTAGGCTCCCGAGGTATGGAAAGTGGTTCACGTTGTCCAAGACCCTGTGCTCGCAGACCTACATTGGCTCCCGGTTAAGCAACGCCTAGATTTCAAAGTTCTCAACTTGTTTTCAAATCCCTCCATGTCCTCGCCCTTCCCTATCTCTGTCATCTCCTCCAGCCCCACAACCCCCCCGAGATAGCTGTGCTCCCCTAATTCTGGCCTCTTGAACATCCCTGATTATAATCACTCAACCATTGGTGGCCGTGCCTTCTGTTGCCTCGGACCTAAGCTCTGGAATTCCCTGCCTATACCTCTCTGCCTCTCTTTCCTCCTTTAAGATGTTACTTAAAACCTACCTCTTTGACCAAGCTTTTGATCATCTGCCCTAATTTTTCCTTATGTGGCTCGGTGTCAAATTTTTTGTCTTGTAATACTCCTGTGAAGCGCCTTGGGACGTTTTACTACGTTAAAGGCGCTATATAAATACAAGTTGTTGTTGTTAAAACTGCAACAGAAAAATCTCACTCTCTCTTTATCTCTTTATACCTCAACTGAGCCAGTTGAGAGGAAAGCTCAAGTGCTGTGGCATTTCTGGGAATTCCTGATGTCACAAAATTATAATATGAATTCCCACCCAAAGGAGGGTTCCATGCCCCAGAACAGCAGTAGCATCAGGTAAGATCATGGAGCAGTACTGCTTTTCACCCGCACACATGAACACACGAATAATGACCTCAAAAAGGCATGTCATCCTTGTGAAACAGCGATGGTCGTCACCTCCCACTTAGAGGGAGATTGTGGCAGCAGGAGAGGATTGTGGCAGCTGGAGGGGATTGTGGCAGCTCCTGGGGATTGTGGCAGCTGGAAGGGATTGTAACAGCTGGAGGAGATTGTGCCTCACCATCTCAGTGCCTGATCAGGCAGATAAAGAAAAATTACAAAAAAATGGTGGAAAAAATTACCCACGAAAAAAATCCCAGCCAGAAACCTGGGGAGTTAAAATTAAGACTTGAAAAGTCTTTCCTGATCTTTTTCCTACCTCTACTCTGGAACAAACTCTGCCTAAATCAGCTTCTTTTGTCTGTTTTTTTTATTTTTCTGTAACAGCACCTTGGTATTAACTGAGAGTAATTGGCTGAAGCCATAGGCTTCAGTCTTGAGCCTGTGAAGATATACTGATACTAGGTTAAGACATGCCTATGTAATAAAGACACTGCCTACAGATGATTTCTGTACAAAATGTAAATTATATGCTTGAAAAAATTGCCATATTTGTATTAATACCTTGCATTCTGTTCCTACTGTAATTATAGTCCATACAACCCAAAGAAGAAAGTTTTATAGTAATACTAAAGTTAAGTTAAACATGTAGCAGAAGGCCACCTGGAGAATCTCCTATTACAATATTCAGGAGGTTTTGTGACAGGCAAGGAGTTGGATGTGATGACTGCTGGAGAATGGGAATGTTCCAATTGATATTGTAAATTTGTTGTATCTAGATTCACAGACAAAAGCCATATTTTACTGCTCTCTAAAGAATACATCAGTACATCAAGGCACTATGCCACTGGGCCATCTATAACTTGTTTTCATAGCATTTCCAGCCTTTGTGCAGTCACCTGGTGATATTCTCAGATGCAGGCCTGTTCAACATTGTCTCCTTCATTGTGCAAGATTGTTTTGCAAAATTGTGCAACTCCTTTTGTGCAGCTGCATCTAGTATTGCCTCAAACAATTTCCCCACTTCATTGTGTAGCCAAGAGAGCTGGTTTGTGTTATTCTGCAAAATAAATTTCACATTTTTATGATGGATTTAATAGCCTATCATTGAAGTTAATGGGAATCGGGGGGGAAAACTTTCCATTGGCTGGAGTCATACCTAGCACAAAGGAAGATGGTTGTGGTGGTTGGAGGTCAATCATCACAACCCCATGACAGCGCTGCAGGAGTTCCTCAGGGCAGTGTCCGAGGCCCAACCATCTTCAGCTGCTTCATCAATGACCTTCCCTCCAACATAAGATCAGAAATTGGGATGTTCGCTGATGACTGGACAGTGTTCAGTGCCATTTGCAACTCCTCAGATAATGAAGCAGTCCATGCCCGCATGCAACAAGACTTGGACGACATTCAGGCTTGGGCTGATAAGTGGCAGGTAACATTCACGCCACACAAGTGCTAGGCAATGATCATCTCCAACAAGCGAGAGTCTAACCACTGCCCCTTGACATTCAACGGCATTACCTTCACCGAATCCCCCACCATCAACATCCTGGGGATCGCCATTGACCAGAAATTTAACTGGACCAGTCACATAAATACTGTGGCAACAAGAGCAGGTCAGAGGCTAGGTATTCTGCAGCGAGTGTCTCAACTCCTGACTCCCCAAAGCCTTTCCACCATCTACAAGGCACAAGTAAGGAGTGTGATGGAATACTCTCCACTTGCCTGGATGAGTGCAGCTCCAACAACACTCAAGAAGCTCAACACCATCCAAGACAAAGCAGCCCGCTTGATTGGCACCCCATCCACCACCTTAAACGTTCACTCCCTCCACCACCGGCGTACCATGGCTGCAGTGTGTACCATCTACAAGATGCACTGCAGCAACTCGCCAAGGCTTCTTCAGCAGCACCTCCCAAACCCGCGACCTCTTCCACCTAGAAGGACAAAGGCAGCAGGCACATGGGAACACCACCACCTCCAAGTTCCCCTCCAAGTCACACACCATCCTGACTTGGAAGTATATCGCCGCCCCTTCATCGTCTCTGGGTCAAAATCCTGGAACTCCCTACCTAACAGCACTGTGGGATTACCACACGGACTGCAGCGGTTCAAGAAGGCAGCTCACCATCACCTTCTCAAGTGCAATTAGGGATGGACAATAAATGCTGGCCTTGCGAGCGACGCCCACATCCCATGAACGAATTTAAAAAAAAGAATGGGACATCGCAGGAGTGAGTGGGACATCGCGAGGAGATGAATGGGACATCATGAGGGGTGATGGGAATTGGACACCACAGGGGTGAATGAAACATCGCAAGGGCATCGAACATCGGTGGTGGGGGGGGCGGTGGATTCAACCGTCCGGGGGGTCCCATCGCTGGGTGTTTAAAAGGTAAGCTTGGTTGGCCAGGAGAAGCACTTTTCTGCTCCTGCTGGCCCACAAACGGTGCAATAAAGGCACGTCCCTCATGGATCCGGCCCTTCTTGCCTCCTTTCATCTGCAGGGATTCCCAAGTCCCAGGAATCCCAGCCTGCAGGTGTTAAAATAAAACTTGAGTTAAAATGGAGGCATGCACCCTCCTTAAAAGATTTTACTGAGCGACCGACCTCCTGAGAGTGGATCGGTCGCCCGCCCCCTGACCCGCCTCCGTTAAAACCAGAAGTGGGCGGATTGGAGGTGGGTGGGGGCTGGGTTTGAAATTTTAAAAACTTTACCTCCCCCCACCAAGATCTTTAAATATCAAATGATGGTAGATGGTAGATAAGGGGTAAGCCATTTAGGACAGAAATGAGGAGGTATTTCTTCACCCAGAGAGTGGTGAACTTGTGGAATTTTCTGCCACAGAAGGCAGTAGAGGCCAATTCATTAAATAGATTCAAGAAGGAGTTGGATATATTTCTTAAGGCTAAAGGGATCAAGGGATCAAGGGATATGGGGAGAAAGCAGGGGCAGGGTACTGAATTTGGATGATCAGCCATGATCGCATTGAATGGCGGAGCAGGCTAGAGGGGCTGAATGGCCTACTCCTGCTCCTATCTTCTATGATTCTATTCTATGATGAGTTAGGTCAGAGGTCAACCTTAGTCAAAATGTGTTGGGCCACTGCACCGTGGACATGTGAAAAGAACTAAAATAAAAACAGAAAATGGTGGGAATACTCAGCAGGTCAGGAAGCATCCATGGAGAGAGAAACAGAGTTAACGTTTCAGAACTTTCTGTTTCTTTTTCTGATTTCCAGCATCCACAGTATTTTGCTTTTTTATGTGAAAAGAACTGTTTGCCAATTGGGTGGCTCAGGCACTTAGATAAAGGTCTCATCTGTGAAAGCCTGGTGTACAAATCTTCAATGCTGCAAAGGTATTTCAGCAGGAGTGTCCTCCTGAGCGTTGTTAGACTCCTGCTGTGCACTTGCCTGGTGAGCAGTTCCTCCTCCAACACCTGCTTCATAGTTGGGTATATTTGGATGCCAAAGCTGTACAGCATGTAACAGACTACGATAACCTTGGAGACACTGGCGGAGATGAATTGTAATATGTTCCCTGTTCTGTATGGGCATCTGAAGCATTGTTTTAGCAACAACAAGTTGCATTTATTTGGAACCTTTAACATATAAAAGGTCCCAAGGTGCCAAGCGAATAAAGGAGAGATTAGGAGGGGTGATCAAAAGTTTGGTTGAAGCGATGGACTTTAAGGAGAGTCTTAAAGGAGAAGAGAGAGCGGGAACATTGGAGGGGGTTAGGGAGGGAATTCCAGAGTGTGGGGCCTTGGCAGCTGAAGAGACTCCCACTAATAGTGGGGTGAATGGAGATGGAATGCAGGAGTTTAGAGTCAGAGAAATGGAGGATTTACAGGGAAGGGGTAAGAGGGATGGAGGAAGTTACTGAGATAGGGAGGAGCAAGCCCATGTAAGGGTTTAAAGACAAGGGTGAGAATTTTAAATTTAAGGCTTTGGAGAACAGGGAGAAATGCAGATCAGCAAAGACAGGGGGTGATGGGTGGTGCGGAATAGGATTCGGGTTTTGGACAAACTGTATGTAGTGTGCAGAGTAATGACTTTGTGGTCACATGCTCCTCATTGCATCTTCACTGAGCCAGTGTTTGTGCGCATTGCCATAGCATCCTAAGCCAGGGCTGCAGTATCCTAGCAGCCATACTTACAGTCTGCTTACTCCTTCAAATAGCCCAGGTAAAGAGGATTGTCATAAAATGAAGGTATCATGACTGCTGCCTGGAAAGAGGGCATTAACATGGACGAGCCTTCTTCTTCTTCTGAGGCAGTCCCTCGGAACCGAGGATGACTTGCTTCCACATTAAAAATGAGTTCTCAGGTGACTGATGAGTCCAATGCAGGACCTACAGTCTCTGTCACAGGTGGGGCAGACGGTGGGTGGGGTGCTTGGGTTGACGTGCGCTCCTTGCGCTGCCTGCGCTTGGCTTCCGCTTGCTCCCGGCGAAGAGACTCGAGGTATTCGGCGCCTTCCCGGATGCTTCTCCTCCACTTTGTGCGGTCTTGGGCCAGGAATTCCCAGGTGTCGGTGGGGCTGTTACACTTTTTCAAGGAGGCTTTGAGGGTGTCCTTGAAGCATTTCCTCTGCCCACCTGGGGCTCTCTTGCCGTGCCGAAGCTCTGAGTAGAGCGCTTGTTTTGGGAGTCTCGTATCGGGCATGCGGACAATGTGACCCGTCCATCGGAGCTGATCGAGCGTGGTCAAAGCTTCGATGCTGGGGATGCTGGCCTGAGCAAGAACACTGACGTTGGTGCTGAGGGGATTATTATTAGTCCTAGCTCCTTAGGGCTACCCCGGATCAGGCGTATTCCCCAGACGTTCACCTTCAACTAAAGTTAGAGGTAGCCGAATCCTAAAGACATTTAATTGGGTCTAAAGGTCCAGACTATCTCTCCCTAAAGGAAAGGAACAGCCTGAAGATGTTACCGTCCTCCAGATAGGCACTTTTAATAAGTTTAGCTAGACTGTAACGTTCCGTATATTATGAGGGTCTGGAAAACTCCCCCAGAATTCTGCAACTTCTCACCAAAGAGCTTACAGAGATTGAGTTTGCGAGTTTGATACAGAAGTACTATGTGAGATAATTCTAAAAATATATAGATTTATTAAAGAACCAACATGTAATTACAGTTGGTGATTCAGTCGCAACATTAACAGTTCCAAATACAAAAATCTTACAATTCTAGTATCAGAGATCCTTATTCTCAAATCTTAACTTCATTACATTTTTACAGTTCTTAGTTTATTCCAGGATATCCACCAAAATCAAATACAAGTTGTCATAAATCGCAAGTAACAACTCAGGAAGTACTACTGGGCGGCCAGCTGGGGCGCCGTCCAGGGAGTATAAATACTCAGGCATGGGCCCACCTTGGGCAGAGACAATCTGGAAACAGGAAGCTAGTGACTGCTAACTCGACCTCCATGTTTTGTTACAAGTTGATTAAAGCCTTGCTTTATGTTCAAGTGCGTAGTGAGTCTTTATTACGTCAATTTAATCAACTTGATATCGTCTCCACGCTTTGGGTGATTCGAAACAACCAGCTGCAACTCGAACCACAGAAGGGAACTTGGGCAAGAAACTGATCCATCATGGAAAAACTCCTTAGACCCGCTCGTCTCGACCTGGACCCGAATGCACCTGCGGCAGCAAAGGTATGGAAGCATTGGTTTCGTACCTTTAGCAACTTTCTTGAAGAATGTGGGGCGGATGTCCCTAATAAGTTACGAATGCTTATCAACTACGTGTCTCCTCATGTGTATGATTATATTGAGGACTGTATAGACTATGACACTGCTATCGAAATCTTACAGCAGCTATATGTCAAGTCCCCAAATGAAATCTTTGCTCGACACCTACTGGCCACAACTCGGCAGCAGCCTGGGGAATCACTCGATGAATTTCTCCAGAAACTTCACAGGCTCAGCAAGGATTGTAACCTTAAAGCAGTTTCAGCTGAACAGTATCAAGAGGAACTAATCCGCGATTCCTTTATCAATGGAATCGCGTCCCCTTTTATACGTCAGCGCCTGCTGGAAAATAAAACCCTCAATTTACGGGCTGCTTATGACCAGGCGTGTTCCTTGGACTTGGCCAAGAAAAATGCAGACACTTATCTCCCACCACGTGCACGGGCGGCGGCTATCTCCTTTAATGAGTCTTTCGGTAGGTCTCGGGCGGATGCCCCCACTGATGTTGACTCTACTCTAATGGACGACGACCCTACCCTAGAGGCCTTCGCTGATGACGACCCCGCCCTAGCAGCATCCTGGCAATCAGGAAGAAAGTGTTTCTTTTGTGGAGGGGCGTGCCATCACAGAAAATTTTGCCCGGCTCGTAATGTGACCTGCAATCATTGCAGCAAGAAAGGACACTTTTCCAAGGTATGCCAGTCACGGGCCTTTGCTAACAAGAAAGGCCGCTCCTCTAAAGTATACCGGTCGAGAGCTCCTGTTAGCTTCACAGCTGCTATCTATGGAGCTGCTCCTCCCCCAAGAACTACTGTTAAGGCTACAGTTGCCGAAGGGAAAATTGCCCCTCCTCCCATCACGGCTGTTTTTCCCCAAAGTTTGTCCCATGCAGCCACGAAGGTTTCAGTAAATGGGCACACTCTAAGCGCGCTAATCGACTCCTGCAGCTCTGACAGCTTCATTAGTAAGCGGGCTGTCAACAGGTTAAAACTGCACATTTATCCCTCGGACAGGGAAATTGCAATGGCTCTGACGACTCTGACCACCAATTCTTCTGGCTTCTGTCTGGTCAACCTCATCCTCAACGGCCGCACGTATCTCTCCACCCGGCTCAGAGTACTCGCAAACTTATGCAGCGATGTGCTTCTGGGACAGGACTTCCAGAAGCAGCACAAGAAGATCACTTTTGAGTTTGGAGGGTCAAGGCCGGAGCTTACCATTTCTAAGGTGCCGTTTTGTGCACTCTCGGCGGCCTTACTCGGTGAACCCTCCCTGTTTGCCAATCTTCCCCCCCGCTGTAAACCCATAGCCACCAAATCGCGGCGCTTTAGCCAAGATGATCGAGCGTTTATTGAGGCGGAAATCTCTCGCCTTTTAGTCGACGGTATTATCGAGCCATGTTCATCTCCCTGGCGGGCTCAGGTCGTCATCGTGAGGAATCCCTTAAAACAACATAAAAAACGTCTGTGTATCGATTATTCGCAGACTATTAATCTATATACCGATCTGGATGCCTACCCGCTGCCACGCATAGATGACATGGTCAACAACCTTGCCAAATACAAGGTATTCTCGACCTTCGATTTAAAAAGCGCGTACCTACTTACGATGGTGGACGAGTATTCACGCTTTCCCTTCGCCTTCCCCTGCCCTAATATGCTTACCTCTACGGTAATTAAATACCTCGATCAGGTCTTTTCCCTTTGCGGGACGGCCAATTTTATCCACACTGATCGGGGTCCCTCCTTTATGTCGAGTGAACTTAAAAGTTATCTCTCCCAACGGGGAATCGGCTCAAGTAAGACGACACCATATCACCCAATCGGTAACGGACAGGTTGAACGATACAATGCCATCATCTGGAACGCTGTCCGTCTGGCACTAAGGTCACGCAACCTGCCGGACCAGCAGTGGGAAACGGTGCTCCCCGACGCGTTACACTCTATCAGGTCTCTTCTCTCCACATCTACTAATGTCACGCCTCATGAGCGATTCTTCAAATTCCGGCGTCGCTCTACACATGGGACGTCTCTACCGTCATGGTTGGTGGCTCCAGGCCCGGTGCTACTCCGGAGGTTCGTCTGGTCTGCCAAAAACGACCCTCTCGTTGACGAGGTGGAGTTAACGGAGGTAAACCCCACGTATGTGCACGTACGGTACCCTGATGGCCGGGAGACCACCGTCTCGCAACGAGATCTGGCTCCCTGCCCAACCGGTCACACGGGCCCGAATGATGAAGAATCCCCCGACAATGATATCAACACTCCGCACCCCTATGAAAATGACGCCCCGCCTGGGACATCGGGGGATCTGCCGGCAACGCTACCGGATCAACTCAGGGAGCTGGACGCTCCCCGTGGGATGGCCACCCGAAACCAGGACGCCGGACAATCTCCAGCCACGACCCGGGATGAGGCCAGCTCAGCACCTGTGGGGACCCGCACCCGGAGTCATGATATTCCCAGTCCTCCACAGGATGATCAAGATGACGCGGACTCTACTGACTTACCGGTACGGGCCAAGCGACCCAGGGACCAGGACACGGTCCGGGGAGACGTGCCTTCCAGTCACAAGCAGAGAGCTAAACATCTGCGGCTATTTCTGGTCCGCCTAGTCCGTTAAAGGAAGACTGGACTTCCAAACCTTTTAGGGAGGAAGAATGTCATAAATCGCAAGTAACAACTCAGGAAGTACTACTGGGCGGCCAGCTGGAGCGCCGTCCAGGGAGTATAAATACTCAGGCATGGGCCCACCTTGGGCAGAGACAATCTGGAAACAGGAAGCTAGTGACTGCTAACTCGACCTCCATGTTTTGTTACAAGTTGATTAAAGCCTTGCTTTATGTTCAAGTGCGTAGTGAGTCTTTATTACGTCACAAGTACCTTGATCCCCGAGACTCAAAGAGTTGAAGACTTACAGAGCTTGCCTCTGAAGCCTAAGAATCGCTTTGCCCCTTTACAGCGAATCTATCTTCCCATTTGAAAGTCCAATTTTTATACCCTTTTTGCAGTGGTATATCCTTTGAAGTTTTCTGCTGATGTAAGCTAATTATCTCTAGTCAATTTTCTGCTGACCCCTTCTATTCTTACAGTTAGTTTAGCTGGTAGCATTCAGACCGTGTCTCTCCTTTAGGTGTTTCAAGTTCAACACAAAAACAATGTGACGGGTGGTGCCTCCCCCACTTGATGCCATTCTTACCAAGGTCTTCTGTTTGTATCTTCTGCATTTAGAACACCACAATCGGATGCACCATTGTCGTCTTAGTTACCTCAGTTGGTTGCAACACATAATCATGTCTCCTGTGTTTCATTTGATGTCATTTTTACAAAGGCATATGTTTCTTAAATTATGATTCATTTCAAAGTGTTGGTTTAAGACACTTTAACTGGGTATACCATTTTGTTCTTTCCAAGCTTCAGACTTCCTGGAACCTTTAACCTTCTCTTTCATTAAGGCTATTGATTCAGTGTCAACAACTTATCTTATCTCAACAGCCTGTATGCTGTTTACAGCTTTTCCATTGTTGAGGCTTTTAGATTTTCAAACCCAGTATGTCATGTTTTAATAAAGTCAAAATTCTTTCATAGGATGGTGTATTTTTCTGACTATGGCGTATTCCTTCACAGTGCACCTATCCTGCCAACGGATTTGCAGGATCTTGCGGAGGCAGCGTTGGTGGTACCTCTCCAGTGCTTTGAGGTGCCTGCTGTACATGGTCCATGTCTCTGAGGCATACAGCAGGGCGGGTATCACTGCTGCTCTGTAGACCATGAGCTTAGTGCCGGGTTTGAGGTCCTGGTCTTCAAACACTCTCTTCCTCAGGCGACCGAAGGCTGCACTGGCACACTGAAGGCAGTGTTGGACTTCGTCGTCGACGTCGGCCCTTGTTGACAGTAGGCTCCCGAGGTATGGAAAGTGGTCCATGTTGTCCAAGGCCTTGTCGTGGATTTTGATAATCGGGGGGCAGTACTGTGTGGCGGGGGCAGGTTGGTAGAGGACCTTTGTCTTACGGATGTTTAGTGTAAGGCCCATGCTCTCGTACGCTTCGGTGAAGGTGTTGACGATGGTTTGGAGTTCAACCTCCGAGTGAGCGCAGACGCAAGCGTCGTCTGCATACTGTAATTCGACGACAGAGGATGGGACGACCTTGCATCTGGACTGGAGGCGACGGAGGTTGAACAGTTTCCCGTTTGTTCTGTAAATTAGCTCCACTCCAGTGGGGAGCTTACTGAGGGTGAGATGGAGCATTGCAGCAAGGAAGATCGAGAAGAGCCTATGTGGGTGGTCACTAACCACCTGCACATTCATGGCATGGAACCCCTTGTAGTTAATGAATTTCATAGGTTGCGAGGAGGGACCTGAATAATCACATGGGTCGGGAAATCCTGACAATATAGAAAAATTGCAGTGCTCTTTCATTTTGCTTCTGGTTTTCCATGTGGAAAGTGATAAAGGTGTTTGCCCTAGCAAACGACAACTCAGTGTCTTGCTTAATTCATCTGTGCACTACAGATTGACTGAAGTTGCTGAAGTCCCCTGTGGTAGTTTGGATTGAGTATGAGGCATAAAAATTCAGATCTGCCTCCAGCAGTGGCATCCCTGTGGTGGAAATCCTCTGCAGCTCAGATTCCAGCAGTGAGCACAGCTCCATCACTGCCTTCCTGCTGAAGCAGAACTTGCAAAAGCCATTTTTCCACAGACATTTTCAAGTAGACTTGCCTGGGATTGTAGCCACGGCTCCGGTGGTAAGGGCGGGTATGGGCAGTCTCCCTCTGGTTCATACAAACCTGCCTTACACCCTTTTTTCATCCTTTTCATCCTCCCCCACAAACACAAAAAGAGAGGAATACATAAAGGGGTTCCTATAGTCAAATTTTTAATTGTAAGAATCGAAACTCTGGCTACCAAAAATCCAGCAAGACAAATATATCATACAGAAATACTGCATAAAAGAAACCCCAATAATTACTAATCCACGGTTCTGGAAAATCTGCAGTTAAAGTCCACAATCAATAATGCTCCTTTGTAAAATCCAACAGGTCATCTTTATGCAGTCACTTGCTAAAAGCTTAGAATGTGCCTGACCTTCACCACTCATTTTATAAATTGAGCACATGTCACATTCCCAGCAAGAAAATTAAGGAATCGTGTTATTACTCATTAACATGAAATCAGAATCGGCTTTCAAATTTGCATTAACCCCTCAGACATTTCACACAACATCAGTAAAGATCATACACTGCACCAGTTGGGTGGGGATCTAGTAAAAGGGATTTGCACACTCCCACTTGCGTGTTCCACATCAGTAGGACCAATCCTACCCACTGAAAAACATATCCTACAGTCTTCAGGAGAAGATGGGAGAAAAGGGGGAAAAATCGTGAAAAAAACCCCAGAAAATGCCACATCAGTGGTTCAGTAAAAATTGTGTATTGTTTCACCCATTGTTCCTGCCAAAGTAACCTTTTCACCCTTCAGACAAGAGAATTCTAAGCAGCTTTTTTCCATGCATTAATATAGTATTAGCTGATATTAGGAGCCAATAGTAGCTGACAGTGAAAAAAAAGCAATAATTGAATCAAGGATTCTAATGATTGCAATGACACTGTAAACTGCTGGAGTGAAGTTTGAGTGATTTGCAATGTCATTAAAACCCCAAGGTTCAATTACTCCCTTGTATCTGTCAGCTATTTTTTATTCGTAACAATATATACGACTTAATATTTATAGCTTGTTAGAGGTGGATTGGGTTCGAGTTACTAAACTGTGTTTTCAAGGTGCTGCGGTGAAGATGAAAGCTGTTCCAAGTGCCATAGGTGAGAGGGTAATAAAGATAAGGATGATGTCGGACATGAAGGAGTACAGAATCACATAACTGATGCTATCATGGTGTAAGGGTCGCCATCCTCTAGCAGAATTTGACTCACGTTATTTACAGCGATGTATTGCACTGATGTTGTCAATCAATTTTCTTATACTACCAATTCAGTTAAGAGTGATATTGCTAGTGATGAGATAATTAAAGAGTATTGAAAGGGCATTTCCTTCACCAGTTTGTGAGCATAGTGGAGGAAATATTGATTATAGTTTTCTCAGCTTATTGAACTTTCAGCTTTTTCTCGTTTTGAATATAAATTGGGCCAAATTATGCTCTCAAAATGATGATGAGGCTAATAGCGCTCACCGTTATTTATGTGCAAATCGTACAGAAACTTCAGCCAAGGGCAGATGCTCGGTTAAACGCAGATAGCCAAAAATTGCTGTCCGAGATGCGCCATTCCACCGTTAGCTTTGCGAAAATGGCATCTTGCTGTCTTTCTTTCCATTGAAATGCATTGAATGGCGTGAAGTTCCTGTGTTTGCGCGGTAGATATGAACTAAACTCGCCACAGAAAGTTAAGTCTTTCACCTCAAGTCTAAGCACCCTTTTAATGATGTGATAAGTGTTAATTACTGCCAATCAACCTCTCTGGCACTGAAAATTAAGGCCGTGAATTTCCCAGAGGAGGCGGGATGGTGGTGGGAGAGCTGGTTGCCGGGTTCCAGACACGATCCTGGCTGCAGCCGCTCTGTAAATGGGATTTTACCCTGATTGGCCTTGTTAAGCCGGCCATGCGGGCTTCCCAGTCAATTAACAGGAAGCGAGTCTGATTACATCATTTGATGACGCGTCATCAGCCGGTTTTCTTAAAGGGACCACGTCCACATGAAATTTGATTGTTGTTCTGTCAGTGTTTGACAGCAATGAGGTGCTGCAAACACTGACAAGCACTGCACAAAGGTGGACGCTTGCACCCAGGCTCTCCAGTGACTCCCTCCATATGCTTATGGAGGGAGTCACAGCACGCAGGGAGGTTCTCTTCCCTTCCAAGGGCGGAAGAGACCTCCCCAGGACACCAACGCACCCTGGTTGCACATTGCACAGGAGGGCAAAAGCAGGGATGTCGTCAGGGGTCCCTGGCTGCAGTGGCGCCAACCTTTCAATGATCTCAGTGGATCACGAAACGTTACTGCAAAGCCACACTTAAACTCACCCTGCTGTGCCACTCAACACATCCCCATCACTCTGCCTTCCATACCCTTCTCCTGCACATCCTTACTCACACCAACTTACCTTGCACCTCCACCCAACCCTCTCTAGCTACTTTATCACTTCCCCATCTCACTAGCCACCCCTCACACTCACCCTCATCCGACTGCAAGAATACCAACTAGTAACACACAAGGGTAGGCACTTGAGAGGTTGAGCTAATGTCCATGTGAAGTTTGCTATCATACAGTGAAATCATTTTTTCAAAACTGCCCCTTATTGGACAGATCTGAGCGCACCTTGAGAAGTGTCTTACTGAGTTCCAGTGATTGTTCAGTCATAACTCTCAACCAGCCCCCGCCCCGCCCCCCCCCCCCCCCTCCCCGCTATAGTGATGTGTGTGCATGGAATGGCTTGGACATTAAAGGG
This sequence comes from Squalus acanthias, assembly GCA_030390025.1. Lineage (NCBI taxonomy): Eukaryota > Metazoa > Chordata > Chondrichthyes > Squaliformes > Squalidae > Squalus > Squalus acanthias. Next base: position 77,472,477 of record CM059426.1, on the reverse strand, counting down.
ATGCTTCACAGTGCTGGTGTGGGATGGTGTCAACCTGGCGCATCATGTGGCAGCCAGGGTTAACAGCGTCAAGTGAAGTAAATCTAGCCATGGTAATGACATCACTGGCTCCCGGGCAGCAATATTGTCAGAGACTGATGCCCTGTGTCCAGTGCGGCATCAGGTGATGGCGGAGAAGGTTGGTGTGCCTGGTGATGTTGGTGTTGGGGCTGATCGTGGAAGGATTCGGAGGACCAAGGTCTGATTGTTTCATTGGCTCCGATGTTGCTGCAATAGATGGCAGCTGCAGGTGAGATGACAGAAGCGATCTGTCAATGATGACAAAGGTTCTCCCAATGAGGTGGCACTGGACATACAGTTGGATCTAAAAACTTGTAAGCTAAAGAAATCTCTATATGTATTAAAAATGCAGTAACCTACATTTTCTGCGCTCTGAAACTCACCATCTCAACATTGCATCCTTTACACCACTTCTGCAGCTGTCAGCTTATCAGATACATCAGAGCAGACTCAAAACACGCCAGGTTGAGCTGATGTGTTCCCCGAGCAGCGGGTAACCCGTGGAGGAGAACATAAAATTGCAAGAAAGCTTCAAAATAGTTTTAAAGTGGCTCTTAACAAGCCATTTAATGAGCTCAATTGTCTCCCCTGCCGCTTGGTGTCGGGTCAGTTCTCCGCTGACAGACCCGACACCTGGGAGACTCACGTGGAGGCGGGTTGACAGTGGGTTACCTACCTGCTGTCAATCTTTGCTATTTTGACAGTGGACCCGCCTCCAAACCCGCCCTCTGAGCGCCGGCAAATTCGCGGCCTAACTATTACAAGTGTGGACTTTCATTCCTTCAGGTATTAATTGTTGTTGGAGATTTTAAAAATGTAACTTTTTTTTTACTTTACCTTTCTGATTCATTTTCTGTTTCTCTTAATCCAATCTTTATTTCCCTCTCTTTATTTCTCCTTCTGTACCTGATTTCGCATTGAATTCACCCACTCTAATTTACACTTTGTTCTCAGTCCTTGCGCTGTTTATTTCTCAATCCTTCAATCTGATTGGTAATGCAAATACATAGTTGCTTGCCCTGTTCACTCAGATCCCAGATGCCCTGTGTCCCTCACTATGACGTTATCAGCTCACACTTTCAGCAATTTGCCACGCAAAAAATTTGAATTCCTAAACGGGCAAGGGCAAGTCTAACTAACAGCAACAAAAACAACAACAACAAATTGCATTACTATAGCACCTTTAACAGAGTAAAACGTCCCATGGCACATCACAGGAGACAAATTTTGACACCGAATCACATAAGGAGATATTAGGGCAGATGCCTTTAGATGCCCTGCTACAGCAAAATCTGGCCCTATATGTTTTCTCCTGGCAAAAATAATTGGAATTAACCGAAAAGAAAAATAGGCTTACTTAAGATATAATTAATTAAACTGAGAGCAAGAATTACGTTGACCATCTCATTATGTACTTTACATTAATTACTTAATTCCTGTAACCAATTAGCACACCAGCAGAAGATACAAGTTCCATTCAGCTAATGTAATAGAAATATATAACTAGAGAATACAAGTGAGAACCAGGCTGAATATAGAAAGTTTGGAGGGTAAGTGAAAAAGGAAATAAGAGGGGCAAAAAGAGAGTATGAGAATAGACTGACAGCTAACATAAAAGGGAATCCAAAAGTCTTCTATAGGCATATAAATAATAAACAGGTAGTAAGAGGTGGGGTGGGGCCGATTAGGGGCCAAAAAGGAAACCTACGCATGGAGGCAGAGGGCATGGTTGAGGTACTAAGTGAGTACTTTGCATCTGTCTTTACCAAGGAAGAAGATGCTGCCAAATCATAGTGAAAGAGGAGGTAGTTGAGATACTGGATGGGATAAAAATTGATAAAGAGGAGGTACTAGTAAGGCTGGCTGTACTTAAAGTAGATTAGTCACCAGGACCGGATGGGATGCATCCTAGGATGCTGAGAGAGGTAAGGGTGAAATTGCAGAGATACTGGCCATAATCTTCCAATCCTCCTTAAATATGGGGGTGGTGCCAGAGGACTGGAGAATTGCAAATGTTACACCCTTGTTCAAAAAAGGGTGTAAGAATAAACCCAGCAACTACAGACCAGTCAGTTTAACCTCGGTAGTGAGGAAACTTTTAGAAACGCTAATCCGGGACAAAATTAACAATCACTTGGACAAGTATGGATTAATTAAGGAAAGCCAGCACAGATTTGTCAAAGGCACATCATGTTTAACTAACTTGATTGAGTTTTTTGATGAGGTAACAGAGGGTTGATGAGGGCAATGCGGTTGATGTGGTATACATGGACTTCCAAAAGGCGTTTGATAAGGAGCCACATAATAGGCTTGCCAGCAAAGTTGAAGCCCATGTAATAAAAGGGACAGTGGCAGCATGGATATGAAATTGGCTAAGTGACAGGAAGCAGAGTACTGGTGAACAGTTGTTTTTCGGACTGTCGGAACATAGGAAAAGGAGTAGGCCATTGAGCCCCTCGAGCCTGTTCCGCCAGTCAATGAGATCATGGGTAATCTGGTGTTCCCCAGGGGTCGGTATGAGGACCACTGCTTTTCTTTTTATATGTTAATTACTTGGACTTGGGTGAACAGGGCACAATTTCAAAATTTGCAGATGACACTAAACTTGGAAGTACAGTGAACAGTGAGGGGGATAGTGATAGACTTCAAGAGGACGTAGACAGACTGATGCAATGGGCAGACATGTGGCAGATGAAATTTAACGCAAAAAAGTGCGAAGTGATACATTTTTTTTATTTGTTCATGGATGTGAGCGTCGCTGGCAACGTACTTATTTAAAAGCCTTCCTGTCTCGACTGAGATCTATTTTTTCTGTCCTCATGTGCAAATTCAACCAGGAGCAACCAAATTGGGACAGTTGAGGTTAATTAATTAAAAAACAGATTTTTTTTATTCGTTCATGAGATGTGGGCGTCGCTGGCAAGGCCGGCAGTTATTACCCATCCCTAGTTGCCCTTGTGAAGGTGGTCGTGAGCCACCTTCTTGAACTGCTGCAGTCCATGTGGTGAAGATAATCCCACAGTGAGGGAGGGAGTTCCAGGATTTTGACCCAGCGACGATGAACGATCGGCAATATACTTCCAAGTCAGGATGGTGAGTGACTTGAAGGGAAACTTGGAGGTGATGGTGTTCCCATGCGCCTGCTGCCCTTGTCCTTCTAGGTGGTAGAGGTCGCACCGAAGAAGCCTTGGCGAGTTGCTGCAGTGCATCTTGTAGATGGTAGACACTGCAGCCACGGTACGCCGGTGGTGGAGGGAGTGAATGTTTAAGGTGGTGGATGGGGTGCCAATCAAGCGGGCTGCTTTGTCCTGGATGGTGTTGAGCTTCTTGAGTGTTGTTGGAGCTGCACTCATCCAGGCAAGTGGAGAGTATTCCATCACACTCCTGACTTGTGCCTTGTAGATGGTGGAAAGACTCTGGGGAGTCATGAGGTGAGACACTCGCCGCAGAATACCCAGACTCTGACCTGCTCTTGTTGCCACAGCATTTATGTGGCTGGTCCAGTTAAGTTTCTGGTCAATGGTGACCCCCAGGATATTGATGATGGGGGATTCGGCGATGGTAATGCTGATGAATGTCAAGGGGCGGTGGTTAGACACTCACTTGTTGGAGATAATCATTGCCTGGCACTTGTGTGGTGCGAATGTTACTTGCCACTTATCAGCCCAAGCCTGAATGTTGTCCAGGTCTTGCTGCATGTGGACTGCTTCATTATCTGAGGAGTTGCGAATAGCACTGAACACTGTCCAGTCATCAGTGAACATCCCCACTTCTGACCTTATGGTGGAGGCAAGGTTATTGATGAAGCAGCTGAAGATGGTTGGGCCTAGGACACTGCCCTGAGGAACTCCTGCAGCGATGTCCTGGGGCTGTGATGATTGACCTCCAACCACCACAACCATCTTCCTTTGTGCTAAGTATCAAATGCTGCCTTGATGTCAAGGGCAGTCACTCTCACCTCACCTGTGGAATTCAGCTCTTTTGTCCATGTTTGGACCAAGGATATAATGAGGTCTGGAGCCGTGTGGTCCTGGTGGAACCCAAACTGGGCATCAGTGAGCAGGTTATTGGTGAGTAAGTGCTGCTTGATAGCACTGTCGACGACACCTTCCATCACTTTACTGATGATTCAGAGTAGACTGATGGGGCGGTAATTGTCCAGATTGGATTTGTCCTACTTTTTGTGGACAGGACATACCTGGGCAGTTTTCCACATTGTCAGATAGATGTCAGTGTTATAGCTGTACTGGAACAGCTTGGCTAGAGGCACGGCTAGTTATGGAGCACAGGTCTTCAGCACGACAGCCGGAATGTTGTCGAGGCCTTTGCTGTATCCAGTGCGCTCAGCCTTTTCTTGATATCACATGGAGTGCATCGAATTGGCTGAAGACTGGCTTCTGTGATGGTGGGGACCTCAAGAGGAGGCCGATATGGATCATTCTCTCGGCACTTCTGGCTGAAGATGGTTACAAACGCTTTAGCCTTGTCTTTTGCACTCACGTGCTAGGCTCCACCATCATTGAGGATGGGGATATTCATGGAGCCTCCTCCTCCCGTTAGTTGTTTAATGGTCCACCAGCATTCACGACTGGATGTGGCAGGACTGCAGAACTTTGATCTGCTCCGTTGATTGTGGGATCGCTTAGCTCTGTCTATAGTATGCTGCTTCCGCTTTTTAGCATGCATGTAGTCCTCTGTTGCAGCTTCCCCAGGTTGGCATCGCATTTTTAGGTATGCCTGGTGCTGCTCCTGGCATGCTCTTCTACACTCCTTATAAAACCAGGGTTGGTCCCCTGGCTTGATGGTAATGGTAGAGTGAGGGATATGCCAGGCCATGAGGTTACAGATTATGGTGGAATACAATTCTGCTGCTGCTGATGGCCCACAGTGCCTCATGGATGCCCAGTTTTGAGCTGCTAGATCTGTTCTGAATCTATCCCATTTAGCACGGTCGTAATGCCACACAACACGATGGAGGGTGTCCTCAGTGTGAAGACGGGACTTCGTCTCCACAATGACTGTGCTGGTGGTCACTGCTACCAATGCTGTCATGGACAGATGCATCTGTGACAGGTAGATTGGTGAGGACGAGGTCAAGTAGGTTTTTCCCTTGTGTTGGTTCTCTCACCACCTGTCGCAGGCCCAGACTGGCAGCTATGTCCTTCAGGACTCGGCCAGCTCGATCAGTAGTGGTGCTACCGAGCCATTCTTGGTGATGGACATTGAAGTCCCCACCCAGAGTACATTATGTGCCCTTGCTACTCTCAGTGCTTCTTCCAAGTGGTGTTCAACATGGAGGAGTACTAATTCATCAGCTGAGGGAGGGCAGTAGGTGGTAATCAGCAGGAGGTTTCCTTGCCCATGCTTGACCTGAAGCCATGAGACTTCATGGGGTCCGGAGTCAATGTTGAGGACTCCCAGGACCACTCCTTCCCAACTGTATACCAATGTCCCGCCACCCCTGGTGGGTCTGTCCTGCCGGTGGGACAGGACATACCCAGGGATGGTGATGGAGGAGTTGGGACATTGGCTGAAAGGTATGATTCTGTGAGTATGACTATGTCAGGCTGTTGCTTGACTAGTCTGTGGGACAGCTCTCCCAATTTTGGCACAAGTCCCCAGATGTTGGCGAGGAGGACTTTGCAGGGTCGAATGGGCTGGGTGTGCCGTTGTCATGTCTGTAGCCAGAGCTGAGGTCGATGCCGGGTGGTCCGTCCGGTTTTATTCTTATTGTTTTACGTACATTTTGGTAGGAAGAACGAGGAGAGGCAATATAAACTAAAGGGTACAATTCTAAAGGGGGTGCATGAACAGAGAGACTTGGAGATATGTGTGCACAAATCGTTGAAAGTAGCAGGACAGGTTGAGAAAGCAGTTAAAAAAACATACGGGATCCTGGGCTTCATAAATAGAGACATAAAGTACAAAAGCAAGGAAGTTATGATGAGCCTTTATAAAACACTGGTTCGGCCTCAACTGGAGTATTGTGTCCATTTCTGGGCACCGCACTTTAGGAAGGATGTGAAGGCCTTAGAGAGGGTGCAGAAAAGATTTACAAGACTGGTTCCAGGGATGAAGGACTTCAGTTATGTGGATAGACTGGAGAAGCTGGGGTTGTTCTCCTTAGAGCAGAGAATGTTGAGAGGAGATTTGATAGAGGTGTTCAGAATCATGAGGGGTCTAGACAGAGTAGATAGAGAGAAACTATTCCCATTGGCAGACGGGTCGAGAACCAGAGGACACAGATTTAAGGTGACTGGCAGAAGAACCAAAGGCGTCATGAGGAAAAACTTTTTTACGCAGCGAGTGATTAGGATCTGGAATGCACTGCCTGAAAGGGTGGTGGAGGCAGATACTATCGTGGCTTTCAAAAGGGAATTGGATAAGTACCTGAAGGAAAAAGAATTGGAGGGCTACAGGGGAAGGGCGGGGGATTGGGACTAGCTGAAGTGCTCTTGCAGAGAGCCGGAACAGACTCGATGGGCCAAATGGCCTCCTTCTGTGCTGTAACCATTCTATGATTCTATGATTCTATGAAATTCCCACCTCCTACTCCAAAGACCCCTCCCCACTCACTGCTGGACCACCCAGTTACCCCTCCTGGCCCTCATGCTTAACAAAATTATAAATGGTTCCCTTTGCTCAGGCACCATCACTCTCCCTTTCAAAACTGCCATAATCATCCCCCTCAAACTATGCCCCATTTTATTGTCTCCTCGCTCTGTTCCCATCTCTCCCAAAACTTCCTGTTTGAAACCCTTCAGTTCAGCTGCCACCCTGCTCACGCCATCTTCATTCATCGCCACTCCTCCATCTCCATGGGACCACTCTCACACGTCCCATTCTTACCTGTCCCAACACACCTAGTGCATATCCAGCAACAGCTTCTCTTCCTACCCCTATACAGTCACTTCCTGGGTGCCTCTGGAATCTATCCTTGACCTTCTCCTCTTCCTCATCCAGATGCTGCCACACTGCAGCATTATCTAGAGCCACAAAGTCAACTGCCATATGTATGCTGACCACACCAAGCTCTACCACTGCTCTTGACCCCAAAATCACCTCCATGCTGTCAGACTGGCTGACTGACATCAAGTCATGGATAAGTCAAAATTTGCTCAAACCTAACATTGGGAAAACCAAAACCTTCATATTCAGCTCCCTCCATAAACCTGTTCTGTTGCCAATAATGCCATCTGACCACACACTCAGGATGTGCAAAATCCCAGGTCCAATTAGACACTTAATTCCACCTCCACTAAATTGCTCACCTCCACTAAATTGCTCACCTCCACTCCTCCAACACTCTCACTGCCCTTGAAATTCTTATCCTTGTTTTTGTCACCTCTAAACTTAATTTTTTTAATGCTCTGCTCTCCAATCCCCAACCCTCCATAAACTCCAAATTTTTCAAAACTCAATGGCCATCCTGTCCCACACTGACTTCCACTTTCCCATCATCCCCACCACTGGCCCCATGCTCCTCAATGCTGGAGTTTTAAATCCTAAATACCCATCTTTTAGGCAAAGCGTTTTGGTCACCCTGGCTTGCCATTATTTCCTTTATTTCTTTTATCTATTTTTTCCCCTCTTTGGAAAGCAGCTTGGGACATTTTGTTATGTAAGTACAACTTGTTGTTGCAAAATGATTGTCAAAAGCAATAGTGGCACTTTAAGCCCCATCTCCAACAATCTGTGAAGTGCCTCTTGCCTCTTAATATGAATGGCCATATTAAATTTCTTCAGTGCAAATGAAGAATTCACCATATGGGAGTGCCTAAAATAAAACATACTGCAACAATGAATCACAAGGCTCGGGTGAGGTTTCAGCTCAGCAACTCATGGTAAAGACAACATTTATATATGTGAACATAATGGAGTCCTAATGCTCTATGGAGCTAAAACGTGCAGTTGTTGGTTCAATTCTTTAAGCAATAATAACACATTGGTCAAACTGTAATTTTTATTTGTATTTTACCTTTGTTTCTTATTTTGAGTCAATGAGCTAGAACCTCATCTTAGCTCCATGACTCAGTGCTACAATATGTTTTATCTTGAGCACAGATGGCCCCATGAAATTTATCCTGATGAAGGGAATTTTCAAGATAGTGACCAGTGTGCTGAGAAAGGATGGTTGATATCAAAGGATGTAACATGATGTAAAATGCAACATACATGAGGTAACAACAGAAATTGTACCATGCTTACACTTGAAGTATAAATGCTGTTCACTTCCATTCTTGTTATAACCATTTTCATTGCAGAATACATATAGTAATTAAGATCAAAGTCCTTTCAAAATCTTTTTTGAGACCTCTACATCTCTGCACAACAATCCTTTGGAATGGGCAAAATCAGGTGTTTTGTCAGCAACATAAGCTAGAATTAACTAAATGCTTGAATGATGTTATAACCTATTGAGTATAAGAATCATTATAAAGGAATGTGTGCCAGTGCTGCCGATTCAATGTATTATTACAGTAATCAGCAGGTAAATGCACAAGAGGCTTTACCAATTCACTAGTGTCAGCTGAGTAGAAACAAATACTAGCTTTGCATAAAGCATTTTTCTGACCTTCACATACCCTTACCAAAGGCTCTTATTTCTAAGTAGTGTGGGTACATTTAAAGAACGGCTATTTCATCTGATCAACAAAAGAATAATAGGTCTGTCAGAAGCATTCAAAAACTTGCAGTTTTGACAAAGATAAATTATGGTGAGTTTTTGCAACTTGAGAGGTGCTATTAAGTGATCATATTTCATTCCCTACCCTTCGTATAAGTGCAAGAGTGATGTTGCATTATGACCTCTGTCATCCTTCAACAAATGTCATGCTAGAATTATCGGATAAAAATAAACAAACATTAGAGTGTCAGAACTGGAGATTTTATCTCTAGTTAAACATCCCACAGGCTGTTCACTACAAGGGATTTGATTGCCATGGAATTTGTTTTAAACAGAAGAAAATCATGATGAATAAGAACAAGAATATGAAAAAAATTAAAACCAAGATGAACCAAACAGTAATAAAGTTATTATGACATGCAGTTTGTATCTAAGAGGACCATTGTGATTAAAGTAGACTCACACATTTTAGGAATCAGTGGCAATAAACACACATAATACCTTTAATAGATATCACCTCTCACTATGTGTACAGAGCTTTATCTTTTTACTGTATTTAAAATAGTTTCAAAGATTTGTTTTAAGGATATAGTTACAGTATTTATTTCCAAAAAGCAGTACTCTGGAAATTTGTAATCGAATCAAAATAAGTAAGAGAATTTCCTTGATGATCAATAAATAGCATTTACATTATGATGCATTTACACTACAAGTTTAACATCAGTGCAAACCCTTTGCAGCTTCACACTGACCTTAAACTTGTGGAGCATAAATCAGGTGTCAAGGCCCAAACTGACTCCAAAGCAAAGCAAAGTTAGACTCTGTCCTCCAGGGAGTCTCACTGCTCTTTGCTCTGCTGTCAGAATGTCCCTGAATTTGCATTCAGACCACATTTACATCATAACTGCACTGTTGCAAAGTGAAGAGACAGCAAAATGCCTTTGCTCTGATGCTGTAGTTATAGTGTGAATATATCCTTAGTTATCTTGACTTTAAAAAGGCTTTGATTACTCCAGTTTGCAATCTTATTTTTTTGTTTGAGTAGAACTAAAAAGGAATTATTCCTCTTTCTGGTAATAACCAAATTGACCATCAGTACTAACGGTAGAACAATGAGCCTTTCTTTGTTTCTTTATGTGCACCAACACAAGTCATATTTAGTTTTGGCTCCAACAATGTTGCATGCAGCCAGATTGCACTTTATATCATTTTATTTCATTTTTAATGCACTAGCATCTAAAGCATACTCTGCGACCCTTTTGAGGGTTTCTGTACCATAATGGAGAAATTATTATATTAGTGTTGCAGCATTGGCATAAGAAGTGTGGCACCCATGGTGCTGCGCACCAAAATCCCTATTATATTATTTAAAATATTCAATATTGATGCTTACCATCCAAAAAGCAAGATCACTTTTTCTTATAAACAGTGGGGAGAGGAATGGTCCTTTTTTATTCTGGGGCTATGAGAGGCATTCCCTTTGAATACAAAGTACAAAATGCTGGTTTTATATCAGAAAATGCCGTACCCATTGCTTTAATTAAGGAAATTTATATCTAATAGGAAAATCAATTCTATTATTTTCTTTCATATCTTACATAGACTGTCTCATAGTTGAGAACAAATGGCATTGAGAGAAAAACTGTTCAAAGTAATGGTACCAAAATCTTCCACAATCCATTCAGCAATTACTTCACATTTCAAAAATAGCATACAATATTTCCATTTTTACCGTAAGATTTAAATTTTTCACCTGATTTTCATAATATCAGTATAGATGGCAAAGACCTGTGGGGTATCATTTATATCCTATAGAGCGAGCTGAGTGTAACTCCTTTGTTGCTTATAGGTTATCAAGTAAGCCTACATGTGGGTTATGAATCATATTCCATGGGTTTTTATTAAATATGCCCTATCAATTTTGAAAATAGGATCCACTAAAAAGAGCTTTGTTTTTAAAATTATAGTTGATAGCTGTGAAGTCATAATTCTAATCCTCATAGAACATTTTGTGAGCTGGTTAAACAACTGTTTTTTTCCCCATGTAAAATATTTTCTTGATCTGAGCTACAAAATTGTAAAAGTCTCTCAAACTAAACATATTACCTATGTATTTTACTAATAGTCAAAGTTATTTAATTTTAATCTAAAAATATGGCAAGCTAATTCATATTTAAACTAATCTAGGGTGAGAACCTATTGTAAAACAAGATTTCATGTTAAACTAGAATAGTCTGTAAAAACATCAGCAATCAATGAATAAAATCACATAAGGCTTGCCATTGTGAAAAATTGATACAACATCTAAATGACATATACGAAATGTACCAGTATTTTAAAACTAAAAAATAATCTGGGTAAGTTGAGTTAGTTTTAGCCAAGCCACTAGGTGGGGTGCAACACTGGAGAAATTGGGAGCAATGAAGGATATAAAGGAAATTTAAAACAAAACAAAAAAATTAATAGAGCATTGTCCAACCATTTAAAAAGTCCGAAATATTTTCCTAAACTTAGCGTTACTGTTCTGAAGTATTTTCTACAAAGTTTGCTGTGCAGAATTTATTCACACTATATGAGTTGGCACTGATTGCACTAGTAACAATGTAAGATGGATGGGGCATATAAAAGTGAACCGATTTAGATTTAAGTGTGAACATCTACAAAAACCAACAAATTAATAAAATATAGCCAATAGTAAGTTGTGTTGTGCTTAATATTATCAAGGCCACATAACAGTAGAAAACAATGTCAGAGGCCAATGTAACTAACTGTTACATTAATCTCATGCGTATTAAAAGGATTCTTTTTATTATCTAATTATAATCATTAGATTTACTGATAACAGGATCTTCGGCACAATCACGTAGAACAACAGTTTAATAACAGCTGCCAAGTTACCAAGTAGTACGGCAATAATAATTGACTTAACCAACATCAAACGCGTTTATCCAAACCTTGTATAATCACTGTAACTGATTCTTAAACTTTTCTCTCATTAAAGTAAAACATCGCGGTCTAGAGTTTCCACTAGGCCCGAAATAAGCCAAACTAGCGCAAAAGATTGAAGAATTTTAAGCGCAAGTTACTTCCAGCGCAAATCGAGTTTTCGCAATCTTTCGTGCTGATTTTAAAAACATTGCACTGGAAGCTAGCTCCGCCCCTGAAACTGACTGCACCAAATTAATCAGCATGATGAGTTTCCACCAATTGCACCCATTTGCAGGCCTTCGAGGAGGCTCTTAAAATTAAGCTTTTTGTTTAGGTGTAAGGGCATTAATAGGCACATTTTAAAAGCTTTTAAATATTAAAAAATATTTAATTTACCAATAAACTGACTAGTGTATACCAATGAAACTAGTAAATGGTTCTGTGTAGTTATTTTTAAGTCATTTTCAGTTATTTAAAATCAGGTTACGCACAGGTGGTGGACTAGACATACGTATTAAAAATGTTTATTTTTTCTGATGAACCCATTTTCAGCTGTATTAATAAAACTGCACCAGATTACCACTCTTAAATATATCAAGGAATATTTTTTAATGCAACGGTCAAGAATAAACAATTACATTCTAAAACGCTGCCTGGCTGCGCTAGTTCATGGAAGATTTTACATTTGTGATTATGCAAATGAGTTTGAGCGGAAACTTGAACCATAACTTCACTTCGCAAAAACCTGCGCAATTTGCGCCTGGATTGCCGGTTGCACCCAAAGCGGAAACAGTGTTTGTGTGGAGCATAAACACCAACATGGACAAGTTGGGCCGATGGCCAGTTTCTGTCTTGTAACTTCTACGCATTGAAGCAATATCGAATAAATTATGCCACATAAGACTTCCTCCTTTAATTGATACAGTAGGACCATTTAGTGTGATTTTCCTTTGGTGGAATTATTTGGTTCAGGTGACAATTTTCAAAAGAGCAGATTTTTCTACTGTAATAGGTTGTGTGATAGTCTCGCCATTTGAATTTGCTTCATATGATCATCTTGTCGTCCCTTCACTGACCCAAAGCTGCATTCTCAGAAGGTAACCATTCATTTTGATTTAATTTTAATGGTCAACATTGGCATACAATTAGAAATGTGGATAATAATTTTTAGGAAAAGGCTATTAGATCCATTAAGTCCATCCTTTCTCATATATTAAAATGTGGAGGGGGTACACTAGGCATAGGGGGTTAGCATCGCTGTCTTTCTGTGTGTAATGGGGCTGTAGTGCTTTGTTTGCAATGTGCTTTTTCTGCCCTAAGGCAGTAGACAATGATTTTTTTCCTGTTAAATAATATCTCATAATTTAAAACATATTTTCCACACTATTGATCACAGCTGTTGACTTGATCCATGAGTTGTCTATAATCATGGCCATGAATGTTCATTACATGTGCTAAAGTATACTACAACCAGAGTCAGTAGAAATGGTTCAGGTGTGCTGCAGCAATATTCCTATAGAATACTGTGCTGGTGACTCATGTTATCATTGTACTTTTAAGATCCATAATTTAAGAGTTAATGCAGTCCACTTTTGAAGATTGTTCCTGATTGCCAGACAATAGTAATGCGCAGTGACTGTCGTCTATTGTGTTATTTAATATATTCTCGCAGCACTGATGACATAAGATCTATTGTTTCTGAACATAACTGTTAAATAGTAATTTTGGTGTGTTTGTTTTAATTCTCACTAGTGCAAATATTACCTTCAGGAATTGTAAGTTAATAATTAGAACTTCTTTTCATATCACATGGCTTTGAAGTTGAACATATTAGAACTCTGACAATTAAATTAAATTCTATCTATAGCAATCCTCCTGATTGCCTTTCTAATCTGTATTAATGTAAATTTTACCAAAATATTTGGGGTAGATCTTGACAATCGTGTAAAACGGATGATAGCAAGTCGGCAGCCCGTTTTACATCTCTCCTGATTTTAATTCCATTAAAGTCAAGAGCTACCCCTTTATCTTTAAAATGCAAATGATCTGGCTTGGAATAAATTAGATCAAGATGCTAATTATTCACTCTAACATTGTTGATTATTATGCTGTAAACAATTTTAACCTGCAACCTGTCAGTTAGGATCATGCTTTGCTTTGGCTCTAGTCTCATAAAGAATGTAGTGCACGAGCACTCCCTGAGCTAAACTAACTGTACAAATGTCAAAATCTACATACACCAAGATACATTGAGTATCATCATTTATTTTCATTTTATCCTTGTTTAAATAGGTGTTAATTTAGGTATTCACAAAATATGGAGAACTGTAAATATTTAGAGAATATTCAATGCCTTCTTATCTGATAGCTTTTTTCAAAGTTAGGAGCTGGTTTACAGCCAAATGTAAGAGTGGGGTCAGGCAGATATGTCACACAAGGCATTAAATGTTCAATTTACCAACTCACTAGGCTTTGTTCATTTAAAAAGTGGAGAAAAGTGCTGAAATTGTGATGTATTAACTATGCGAAAAAAATACTTTCACAGCTGCAATGCTACATAAGTTTGTAATAAAAATACAATTTGAAGCATAACTATAAACTAAACCCATCCCATTTGATCTATAACAGGTAAGGTCTCAATTCAACAAAAAAATCTTTTGGAAGATCTTATGGTATTACTGAATCCTAAAACCTTAATTACAAAAAAAATATTGTTCTTTCAGTGTTAGATCTTAAGATGAAAGAAGACACTTGTCTGTGAAACATTTTCAATACTTTAATTCCCTTTTGAATGTGTACTGCATTCAGTACAGAACTGGAAATGATTCTTTATAAAATAAAAAGAAACTGATGCTTCTCTCATAGTACAGTCAAGAGACAGCTACATATAGGTTATTATAGATAATAAAAAAATGCTCCATGAAAGGAAAGTCTATGGGTAGTACTTTTTGTTTCATTATGCTGTAATCACTGCTTGCATTGAGAGAACCCTCTGAGTGAATATTGGCACAGTTCATTTTGTGTTTTTTTTGTTTTATCTCACCTGTACATTTCTCAGTAAAAATAAACTCTGCTTAATAAATAATTATATAAAATAAATATATGTGATTTGGAATTGTATAAATACATCCATCCCAAAAGAACTGTAAAAAGACTCCTGTCCAACGTTGCCCAAGACAATGTGAGTTTAAGTTCTACCCAACATTTGTGATGGAGGTCATACTATTGTGCTATAAGTTACAGTAACTCTTTCATTGTTCTGATACTCTATGGTAAGAGTGAAAAGTCTAGTAGTAGTCTTCTAATTGGATATTTTAGGCTGACTCTTTGCCCTATCTCCACCAAGTCCAGGTGGTGTTTTTCCACAGTTACATGAAGGAACATTTTTGTGGCACTACTATGTCAATTTAACTTGCATCCCAGAGAGAAAGCACCAGCAATATCATAGATTAAAGTCTATGATCAACACATGCCACTTCCCTTCGTCTGCTGCTATATATAGCATTACTGATGTCAGTAAGTTGTGAACTCATAGTTTTAAATTGTAAAATCCTGAACAGGTAATTGCACATCTGAAGTGCTTCTCATTTGAAGAAACTAAGGCCACATCTCTGACTAGGCATCCTTTTCAAACCACTTTCCCAACCGCTTGCAGCTGTAGGAAGCTGATGTTCTACATCCTTGTTTCTGTGAAGATCAGGGTAAATAATTCTTCTTCTTCAGAAGTTGGACAGCTTCAACTATATCCTAATAAATCTCTATAGAGTTCAGGTACTTTCTCAGGATCCACGGGTCTTGGCAAGAAATGTGTAAACTTCTGATGTCTTTTGGATCTACTCCCATCTCTTGGAGATCCATCTTTATTGAGTGCAACGAAATATCGTCGCCCTGTGTCATTGTGTTTATACAGGTTAGAAGAATACGTGTTGTACCAATTTTCTTCAAATTGCTCTCTAAAGACACATTCTGCTGTCAGTTTTTCCTAAAAGGAAAAGAATAGATAATGAAGACATAAAGTATCATTGCAAATAAATAGTAGGTTAAAATACTGATTCTTTCCAATTTTCTGTAAGATTATAAATCAGATTGATTGCTGCATCTTGGCCATATTGCTGAATTTAGTGGCTTAGATAACAGTGAGTTTTAGAATATGTACTTATGTAAATATAGACTTGTTTGTAGCTATAAAAAGACTAATCATATACACAGTGGAATACATTTTGTATCTCTTTTGATTACCAAGACAACAGTATACAGATTCCACAGATAAGCAATATGATGCAAATTTTTCTGTTTCTGTGCCTGGGCATATTGGATCACCTTGGCACAGTGCATAGGGCAAAATCAAACAGAGAGAGGTGCATGCTCATAAGGGAGCTTGCCCAATTTATTTTATTTGTTCTTGGATGTGGGTGACACTGGCAAGGCTGCATTTATTGCCCTAGTGGCCCTGAGAAGATGGCAGACCTTCTCCTTGAACTGCTGCAGTCCTTGTGGTCACAGTGCTCTCACAATATTGACCCAATGACAATAAAGGAATGGCGATATATGTCCAAGTCAGGATGGTGTAAGACTTAGAGGGAAACACAGAGGTGATGATATTTGCACAACATTGTTGCTCCTGTCCTTCTCAGTGGTAACTCCAATGTAACCCCACAATTTAAGAAAGGAGGGAGAGAGAAAACGTGGAACTACAGACCAGTTAGCCTGACATCAGTAGTAGGGAAAATGCTAGAATCTATTATTAAGGACGTCGTAACAGGGCACTTAGAAAATAACAATAGGATTGGGCAGAGTCAACACGGATTTATGAAAGGGAAATCGTGTTTGAGTTTTTTGAGGTTGTAACTAGCAGAATAGATAAGGGGGAACCAGTGGATGTGGTGGATTTGGATTTTCAGAAGGCATTCAATAAGGTGGCACACAAGAGGTTATTAAACAAAATTAGGGCTCATGGGATTGGGGGTAATATATTAGCATGGATTGAGGATTGGTTAATGGACAGAAAACAAAGAGTAGGAATAAACGGGTCATTTTCGGGTTGGCAGGCTGTAACTAGTGGGGTACCGCAAGGATCAGTGCTTGGGCCTCAGCTATTTACAATCCATATCAATGATTTGGATGAGGGGACCAAATGTAATATATCCAAGTTTGCTGAGGATACAAAGCTGGGTGGGAATGTACGTTGTGAGGAAGATGCAAAGAGGCTTTAAGGGGATATAGACAGGCTAAGTGAGTGGGCAAGAACATGGCAAATGGAATATAATGTGGAGAAATGTGAAGTTATCCACTTTGGTAGGAAAAATAGAAAAGCAGAATATTTTTTAAACGGTGAGAGATTGGGAAATGTTGGTGTTCAGAGGGACCTGGGTATCCTTGTACACGAATCACTGAAAGTTAACATGCAGGTACAGCAAGCAATTAGGAAAGCAAATGGTATGTTGGCCTTTATTACAAGAGGATTTGAGTTTAAGAGTAAAGACGTCTTACTGCAATTATATAGGGCCCTGGTGAGACCACACCTGGAGTATTGTGTACAGCTTTGGTCTCCTTACCTAATGAAGGATATACTTGCCATAGAGGGATTGCAACAAAGGTTCACCAGACTGATTCCTGGGATGGGGGGATTGTCCTATGAGGAGAGATTGAGTAGACTAGGTCTATATACTCTAGAGTTTAGAAGAATGAGAGGTGATCTCATTGAAACATACAAAATTCTTACAGGGCTTGACAGGGGAGATGCAGGGAAGATGTTTCCCCTGGCTGGGGAGTCTAGAATCAGGGGAAACAGTCTCAGAATAAGGGGTCGGCCATTTCGGACTGAGATGAGGAGAAATTTCTTCACTCAGAGGGTGGTGAATCTTTGGAATTCTCTACCCCAGAGGGCTGTGGAGACTCAGTCGTTGAGTATATTCAAGACAGAGATCGATAGATTTTTGGATATTAAGGGAATCAAGGGATATGGGGATAGTGCAGGAAAGTGGAGATGAGGTAGAAGATCAGCCATGAACTTATTGAATGGTGGAACAGGCTCGAGGGGCCGAATGGCCTACTCCTACTCCTATTTCTTATGTTCTTATGTTCTTATGGTAGAGGTCGAAGGGTATTAACCATTCATTTAAATTAATGGACAGAAAATCAGGCAGGTTTCCATATGGCATGCAATGCTCCCCATCCAATTTTCCTCTGCACTGCACACAGGCAATCCAATATGTCCAGATAAAGAACCAGAAAAAACTACCCCAATAAATGTCCTTGTTTTGAAAGATATAAAAACCTGCAAGAAGATGCAACTTATTCATCATATTTTAGCTCTCTTTATTTTCTGATTATGAAATAACCAGCATAAAAATCAACATGGTTCCCACCAGTAATGATTACAACCATTGTTGTATTTTTCACAAGTGTCTAAAATGACCCCGCATGTTATTTTTGTTTTCTTTATAAATAATGCAATTGTTAATGCAATATTGACTGAATTAATTTGTTGTGGCAAACCTCGCTCAATAACTAGGCAATTCTTCTAAAAACCTGACCATAATACTACACCTATATTCAGTCATAAAAAGCTAATTCTTTTAGACAATTTTATTCTTGGTTTTGGAACATTAATTTTTAACGGTTAGTATTGAATAGACTAATATAAAATGCGCAATTCTTAAATCAATATTATATGAAAAATGTTATTTCTTTCTTTAGAAAGAAAGCATTCCTAATGGCTTAGAGAGCACTGCCACAAGCCACTGCAGGTATATTGCCATTTAGGCACCACCTGCTGGAACTTGATATCCATTACAGGAAAAAATGTGTAGATAACAATTTGTTTGTTGATAAATTAAAATACTGTAGCTTAGAATCAACTTCCCCTTCTATGAATTATTTATGCACAACTTTTTATATTTATTTTAGCATATTAATTGCTGCAATAGTTTCAATAAGTTATATTATATTAATCTACCAGCATTACTGTTACAAATTCAATAATATTCATCACTACTACGCACATTTAATTATCAGCAAGTTTTCCATTTTAATATAAGTTTGATGCACATTATTTTATCATCATAATACAGGAATAGTCACAAAACAGGAAATGTAATTGTGAAATGTAACGATCACTTTAACAACTCACTTCCTGCATTAATACTCCGGTTAGGTATATTTCTTTTATAACCCAGATTACATTAATTGGAACTAAAATACTAATACCTTTGCAGTAGAATGAAAAGTATTTCCTCTTGCACCTAGTGACAGTATCAGAAACTCAGTTTAGGTGCAGCACAGATTATATGTAGTGCAAAGCTCCACCTCCCAGTAACATTCCCTAATCAGAGTCTCAGACCACCCCACTGCGCCAAGGTGGTGTTTTTGTTTCCAAGACCATCTATGTTTACTATCTGTCTGAGTGAGATTGCTCAATTAGTGCTAATTAGTATTGAATTGTAAAATTTGAAGACTCGTGTTCCCTGACAACTGGGTTGAGAATACAATGTAATAGATATAGATATGTAGTAGGATCCTTAAAACAGCAGTTATCTGATAAATTGTTTCTGGACAGTTATAAAATGAATCTAGAAATTAAAACTACTAATCAAAAGCAACATTTGCAGTGCAAACATTCATGAGCACATATTGCACCTGCTGGAGCTTAACCTTTAAATATGTCAGAATTATAGCAGCATTTTCATGCCAGGTTATTCCTAGTTGTCCCAGGAATTGACCTTTCCCAAAAATTGTCCAGCAAGCCACAATCTCCCTTTAACAAATACTAGACAAGGGCAGAGGGAACTTTTAAAATATCATTTTTTAAATACAATTACTCATTTTGATGCTTTTAAATTATTGAGAAAGTAACACAAATATATGTTTTTATACAAACTAAAGTAATGTACATGAATACAGAAATTACACCAGTATTTATTGTTTAGCTCAAACTGATATAAAATAAAGTTTTTAAGATATACAATACCCGACAAAACCTGATGCTTTTTAACTAATAGTTCTCAGATTGAAGATCCTCTTGTACTCTTCCTCTAATATAATTACTTAAAATATTAAAGTCTTTCAGCATTCATAAGCAGCAACAGTGAGTATAGAAACAGATAGGGTCGTGATGCGCATTTATGGCATTACTGTACAGGTCTAATTACAAGAATTGCCACAAAATGTTCACACTACAATATCAAATGTAATTCATTTATCTGATATAAACTTCCGGATCAGTTTGAATAAATAGTGTTACTTACCGAGCCATACAGCTCTCCTTTATCGTTCATTCCCAGGTACAGGCCACTGTCCACTCCCCTAATGCTGACCAAACCCACAGCTATACTGATGAACTCCAGAATCCCTATAAAACAGGGAGGAAAAGGCTTGAAAGTTTGTATTTTCAAAGTCATTTTGAACAAGTTAAAGATTCAAATATTTATCTTAGTTAAACGATAGCATGTTTTGCTGCAGTACTTTTGTATTGTACTTATTGCACATGGGATCAACGCTCAGAGGGTTTAGGATTTTATTGTGTGCCCACAATAAAATGTTTTTTTTAAGCGGCCGTATCATTCTGGGATTATAATACGGCCCAGATAGTCTCTAGAATTTCCGCAGGTGCCTGCCAGAAGCTGGAGGTGCTTTGGGCACCGTTCCACATCGGTCTCCTGATAACACATGAGTTTATTGGGGCAAGAGGGGGTTATGTTTTTTTTTAGAACGTTTGCAATAAGATGCCGGAAAGAGGGGTAGAAATTTCAGATTACTAAACCGATGCTTCCCGGGTCAACTGAGTTGGAGAATCGCCAACTCTCCAAAGTATCCTTGACATTGGTTAGGTGTGTGCGGAGCCGGAGTGAGAAAGCGGACAGAAACCAGCGCACCGACAGCGGGTTCCTGGAGAAGTTATTCCGGGGAAAAGGTTAAAATCTGAAGACTGGACAATCAGGAGCTGGGTCTGGAGACCGCGGCCTGTGACGATCGGTACCTGAGACGGCGAGGAATCCGAGCAGTGACCTAATGCCCGTGGCTCGGCACCATTCAATTAATGCCTTTCCCTGGATTTCCGAAAATGTTGGAAGTTGTGTATCGTATCGCCTGCGCTGCTTAGAATCGTACCGCTGTGATTTATAAATGTTCTCCGTTTGTTACTTTAATTCTGTTAGCAGGTCGTTCATCATTTTTTAAAAAATAGGCGATCTTATCATTCTTTCTGAATTATGTCCAGGCACTCTTAAAAGTGCCAGTCAATTCATCCTCAGCGTCATAGCGAATCGTCGTGTTAAACATGTTACCAGGAACGCGTGTGCCTGATATGTTTTGTTGAACTATACCTGTTTGAAAGTGTGGCTAGAAGAGTGATTCATCTCTTATCCAGGCCACATCAGTAAGAAGGTGAATAGGGGCAGAATAAAAGTTAGAAGTTTAAAAGAACGCCTCGAAATGCTTGATGCCATGCTGAAGGTATTTGAATTTTAAGCTTGTACCGTCGTAGTGGAGACCCCAGAAAGTTGTTGTTTTAACGTCATGCAAAAATATGATTAACCTATTTGGTGACCCCCCCCCCCCCTCCCTAAAACGCTACAGTATTTAGTTTGGGGAAATGTAATTGTATATGTTTTTCGTCCATTTCAGTCTAGTACTTTTAAAAATCTGGGTAATTCATCATGAAACAATCAGAAATCAGAAATAAAAGCAACACACTACATGAGTGGCACCCAATTTGTAAATATGTAAATATTCATCTAAGTATCTTAATATCCACAAAATCTGCGTATTTCACAAACTAGTAATGCATCCTTGCTGAAAGAATTGATGTATGAAAAGGAAAACTGAAAGGAACAATTGGTCTAAATACCAAAAACGGTGGCGATCGTACCAGAGTTGCAAAAATCAAAGCAATGCAGATAAACCTATTTCTGGCTGTAATCGGAATAAGGCAGTCTTAATCGCACATATTTCAACGTAACTGTATTTTGTGACGTACGTGAAGTTTAGTGTGTAAGGAGAACTGACGAAGATACAGAATGATTTTTTTTTAAAAAGGCATACCTACCGAATCGGCTGTGGTCTCGCCTGGTCCCCTGCACTGTTCCACCTGGAAGGATTTCCAAATGAAAGCCAGTCCTACAGTACAGCTGTCTCCTTCGCAGAATTCCCTGTAAATGCACTAAGTCCGTGCTGGTGCTTCGGGATAACCTGCTTTCGGTCTGGGCGAGGTGATCGCTGAGGAGGACCGGGGCGTCCGCGGCAGGAAGAAAGAAAGGAGCCGCGACGTGTCCAGCATCCAGACCGCCCAAGTAGCTCCCGATGTCGGCTAACGGAGCCATGGTGAGCCGCTGATCACAACCAAGAAAACAGTTCAACACTAAAATAGAAACTGAAAAAAAATACCAAAATAAAATAACGAACACAAAATTAAAGATTACGCCCTTGATTATTTGTCTTGTTTCCTCTCGATATTGTTGTACTTTCTAGTTTATGCTCTTAAAAGCGCAGAGGCTTAGCGCCGGGAGTAACATATTCTAGTTTGGTGCTGTTATGAAACGGATCAGATTAGCCGACTGTTTATATACATACCGTATGTAAATAAGCCCTCCGGGCATATGCTAATAAACTCGTCTCATTCAGATCGCAAAAGTTTTTATTTACTTTCAACTGCAGCCCATATCACAACACGATTTTACACAATGTCCAACACTAACAGTACAATTAAAACATTGACGAATGTAAAAAAAAAGTAATACACTGTGCACAAAATCTCCATTCAAAGATTTGGTGCTGAAAAGATGTTGAAAGCCTCCTCGTCTTACCTTTTGCTCAAGGTAGTCATATATTCCAGTTATTCCCCTGGTTTAAGACCTGCATTTTATATAAACATCGGGGAGTTTGATTTAATAAGTTCTGCTTGATGTGTGTGCATTACGTGGAACAGGTGCAAGGGAAGGTACATGTGGAGGCGTTACCCGAGACTTGTACCTGCCCAGACACATTAAAGCGTAAAAAACCCCTGTGATTTCTGGAACCAAACTTCAATCGCAAATACAGCATTGATATGATAACATACTCTAGCGCTGGAAGAGCGCAGAAGAAACAACTTTAACCGCGCTTATATTCTGAACTTTAAATATAAAAAACTATGCAACGTCCCTTTCGGGATAGGAACAAATAAGTTGCATTTTAGAAGTCATTTTATTATTTTAAAGAAATGTGGGTTTACATATTATTTACGATTTAGCCCTTTATTTACCAGAATACGGTCTCCAAATCGTAAAGGGATGTAGGTATATCTGACATAATACGGATCAGCATCTATTTATCAGTCGCACAATTCCAGGAAGTACTGAAACAGAATTCTTAATAAAGAGCTGTAAAAAGAAACTCGGCATGTCCTTCTTCAATCTAAGCAGTACAATATATCAAAAATAGCATAATAATGATTTGGTGCAACCTAAGGGTTCCCTCAGAGGCCATTCTAAAATGTTTATTTTATATTTAGGGTCCGCTTAAGAACTTAAGAGAAAAGTCTTGTTCGGCTTTGTTACAATAATCGCCATGGTTCCAATGTCAACGAAATGGGTCCCTTCTTACTGCGGTCACCTTGGTAATATATATTAACGAAATAAATAACTCCATTGCTTTACTTAATCCTCTTGTCAAGAACAATCCTTCCACAGAGTATGAGGGTAGATGCCAAAAAACTACTTTAAAAGGGTGCGTGTGCGTACGAATCAAACTGGCAATGTTCCAGCAACGAAGGGATTTCCAACCTAATTATGTTTTTGTATTAAACAGTAATGATGAATTAAACAGAACGAGTATCAACGACCTCATAACAGGTGTCTGTTGTATTATTTCACTTTGTTAACTATGATGTCATGTGGTGGGACCCGCTAACCGCTATAATTGCAATCTCAAAGCATATCTGTGTCAACATAATAACTGAAATGTTAACACTTCCACTGATCAGCTCTTTGAAATGTCTGTCTGATTGTAGTGTGAAATCAAAGTGAGCAGATCAAAGTTTAGAAAAATCCCATATTCAAACGTTACCTTCTCAAAGCAAATTTTATAACTACTTGAAGAATAAGACTCAATTTGGTGATGCGGTCCTTACACGTTGGAAACGCTTGTACTTTTAAATGTCATGAATCACACATGCAGAACGTTGTTCGGTAGAGATTCAATGTAATCCACAAATTATTGTAACATGCAGTATTGTAAATCAACGTTTATTCTCTACATTGGGTGACACCTTGAACATTTCCGGACTAAATTTACAAATTGTTATTGATTGTATGATTACATGGCAAATCCTGGGGCATGATGACAAGACAGTAATTTCATTGAGAGTTTAGATTCCTTCAAATCATTTCAATCATCCCTAAGTGTCATTCTATTTATGTCGTTTTATCCCATGTTATTTGTTTGTCCTGGCATAGCAATTGCGGCACTCTATATGATTGATACGCGATCGCAGGCTTAATAATTATGACAAATGCAAATTTCTAGAGTGAGTATCCAGATTTGATTACCCAGAAATAACATTTCGCATATGCCATATTTTATATGAAACAATGGACGGTCTGGTTAACTATTCCGGGGGGGGGGGGGGGGGGGGGCTGCAATCCTGAGTTTGCTTGCATGCCAAATTGTACGCATAAACATCGAACTAAGAGGGGAACCTCCATATTAAAGGTACTGGTTAAATGCTTTAAAATTACAAGGCTGTAGTCCAATCAAATGATTCAGATGATGGAGAGCAGTGGAGTTCTGTCTATGTATCTGGGCATTCATTCGCAGAGCTCCTTTGTTGCTGATCTCAATGCAAGATGCAGTCATCAGTGAACCTCAGGCCTAAATTTTGTGTTCTTCATTATCTAGATACCGGTAACCTTTAGTAACACAAACGCTGGAATTTGACTACTATTATCCATCCAGTAATTTTTTAAATATCAGACGAATAGCATTTCAAAGACATTCAATGAGGATTGATAGAGGTCACTATTTTCGGATATCGCAGGCTGGGCAATGACGTAATTATCAAATGATAATGCAGAACTTCACAGAATACCATGGCTGGAATTTTCTGTACCTGGGCGGATCGGGTGCGGGCGGTCGGCGTGGCGGGTCGTGACCCCATTGTTGCTTCCATCCCGCTGCAGAAATCAACTTTGCACTAATGGGGCCTATTAAGCCCACCCTGCGTGTGACCCAGTCCAATTAAATGGTGCGGGTCTGATGACGTCATCAATGACGCGTTTTCAGCTGGGATATTTAAAGGAGCCACGGCCACTTTGCATTTGAAGGTTCATCTAGGATTGTGCAGTCAGCACACTGGAGGCTTTCATTGTTCCAAACAGTTGGAGAGATGGCTGCACAGAGGCAGAGGGCTGCAACCAGGTTCTCCAATGACTCCCTCCATATGCTTGTGGAGGGAGTCAGAGCACACAAGGAGGTCCACTTCCCTTCCAATGGGCAGAAGAGACCTCCCCAGGAGACAAAAAGAGCCTGGCTCCAAATTGCAGAGGAGGTCAACAGCAGCGATGTGGTCAGGAGGACCTGGGGGCAGTGCTGCAAACGTTTCTATGATCTCATTAGATCTGGAAAGGTGAGTACAAAGCCACACTCAACCTCATCCTGCCATGCCTCTCATCACATCCCCATCACTCTGCCTTCCCAACCCTACTCCTGCACATCATTACTCACACCAACATACCTTGCACGTCCACCCATCCCTCTCTCTCTATCTACATTATCACATCCCCATCTCACTAGCCACCCCTCACACTCACCCTCATCATAATGCAATCATACCAACTAACAACAGACAAGGAGGCCACTTGGCATTGGCACCCCACTGCATCATAGTCACCCTCTAAAGATGTAACCCATCCATTCCTTACACTCATTCCATCACTCTCACTCAACCTTCTCTTTCCTTCCTTGCAGGAGAAGAGGGCGCACAATAAGAGGGAGAGGGAGAGAACTGGAGGTGGCACTCCATTATTTGCCACCCTCACAACAGCAGAGGAGGCTTCATTGGAAGTCTCGGGAGAGGCCGAGCAGCTGGAGGTGGGAGATGGAGAGAGGGGGACATCTCAGCAACCCGGTGACAGAATTACATATCATACAGCTACATGGCATACATCAGTCACTCATATGGGGACTGATGTCATCAGCCACTGAATGGTCATCATGTGCATAATGGTATCTGTACCCATTCTTCATCTGACATATCTAACTCATCTCTTTACTCTCCCACAGGTCCATCAAGAGCACCCCCTCCCCCCCCCCCCCCCATCCCACTGTCGAGGAGGAAGAGGAATACGACTCCTCAGAGGAGCCGCCAGCCTCTGAGGGCATTGCGTCACCAGACATAAGCGCACCCAGCACCAGCACAGACACGCACACCTCAGTGGGTACCACGCGAGATAGAGTAGTGTTGTCACCAGGTCTGTCACAAGTCACAAGTGAGCAAGAGCAGATGGTGGAGACGGAGACAGCAGTGGAGACTCCTCACCGGAGTGCGCAGGATGCTCCCAGCTTTGCTCAGCTGCATGCAAACGCTGAGCCTTGGGGGCCATCCAGAATGAGGGCGATCCTGGAGGTGCAGGAAGTAGTGCAGGAAGTTTTGACAGGTTTTGCGACCGCGATGTCTGCAAATGTTCAGTGAATGGAGGAGTCCATCTCCAACATGAGCACCACCGTGTCGCAGGCGGTGGTGATTGTAGGCTCTTCCATGGATAGGATGGCCACCTGCATGGAGCAGCTAATGCACCACTCACAGGGGCACATGGTCTCTATGGAGCATAGATGGCTATCTATGGAGATTAGACGGAAGAGGCTCATAGACCTCCTGTCTAGGAAGAATGTCAGTGTAGACATGGGTCCTCATGGCCCCAGTGATGTGCAGCAAGGTGCTCTCCAGCTCCTTGCTAGCAGGGAAGTGTGGGTGGCCCATGAGATGGATCACGGTGAGAGGGGACATGGAAGTGGGGGCTCCTCTCAAAGCGCTTACACTTCTTTCCTGTTGCCGCCACCTCAGTCAGAGCCCCAGATGGCTCCTGGGATCGCGATGGCCGAGTCTGCCCCTGCACAGTCGCAGGAGGAGCAGACTTTGGCGGGTCCATCACAGGCTCCAAAACCCAGTGGACGTCCGCCAAGAGTGTCTAAGCAGTCACAGCAGGGAAGTGAGCAGGCTCCCGCTACCTCTGCTGAAACCACAGGTGTAGCACCTCGTAGAAGCCCGTGGAAGAGAAAGATGACACACAAGTAGATTCACAAGGGTAGCCACTTGGGTGTTTTAGTGAATGTTAATGGCAAGTTTCCATTAATGTATTGTCAACCATTAAAATCTTTATTTTCACCACTTTCCCATCTTGGACACATTGGTGTGCACCTTTGGAAGTGACTTAGTCAGTTGCAGTGAATGGTGAGACATAACGATACCTCCAGCAATTGTGGTCAGTGTGAAAGGAATGGTTTGGTTATTGTAGGGATCCTTTATGGTGTTGCTGTGGGGTGGTGCCAACCTGGCGCAGCATGTGGCAGCCATATGGGTGTACTGCGTAAAGTTAAGTAAATCTGGACATGATGAGGCCATCCCTGGCCTCCCGGCAGCAATGTGCTCGGGTGCTGGTGGGATCTGGGCTGCAGCTTCCTTCAACTCCTGCTCCTCCTCATCGTCCAGCTGATGCACCGCCTCCTACTCCTGGTCCTCCTCCTCTGAAGAGGCTATGCGCTCAGTGCCTTGCTCCTCATGCAGCGCTAATCCTCGCTGCTGCGCTATGTTGTGCAGGGCGCAGCAGACCACGATGATTCCGGAGACCCTGACTGGTGCATACTGAAGGGCTCCTCCAGATCTAACAAGGCATCTGAAGCGCATTTTCAGCATGCCTATTGTCTGCTCTATGACACATCTGGTGGAAATGTGGCTTTCATTGTATCTCTCCTGGGCCTCAGTACTTGGCCTCCTGTAGGTTGTCATGAGCCGCATCTTCAGTGGTTAGCCCTTGTCTCCAAGTAGCCAGCCGGAAAGTCTGTTTGGAGAAGTGAAGAGTTGAGGGAGGGTGGACTGGCGCAGGACAGAAGAGTCATGACAGCTGCCAGGGAACTTGGCGCACACATGCATGATGATCTCCCTATGGTTGCAGACCAGTTGCACAATGAGGGAGTGGAAGCCCTTGCAGTTGACAAAGACTCCTGGGTTATGATGGGGTGCCCTGATGGCCAAATGTGTGCAGCCGCTGACGCCCTGCACCCGTGGGAAGCCAGCCAGAGTGGCAAAGCTCAGCGCCCACTCAGTAACACTGGTTTCATCAGTGGCAAAGTTAATATAATTGGCTGACTTGTCACAGAGGGCATCGGTGACCTGTGTGATGCATCTGTGGGCGGCCGACTGCAAGATGCCGCAAATGTCTGCTGCAGATCCCTGGAAGGAGCCTGAGGTGAAGAAGTTGAGGGTGCTGGTGACTTTGACAGCCACTGGTAAGGCGTGTCCACCCGCTCCTCTGGGCGGTGTAGCCCTGCGCTGATGCCCTCTGTCCTGTGCAGCATCAGGTGGTTGAGGAGATGATTGGTGGTGTTGTTGTTGGTGCTGCTGGTGTGCCTGGTGCTGCTGGTGTTGGGGCTCATCGTGGTCCAATTCTGAGGACCAAAGTGACACAGTATAAACAGCACCCATGCTGATGGAATAGATGGCAGGTCAAGTAGAGATCAGAGGAGCAAGCTGTCAATGGAGTGATAGGTTCTACCAATGAGGTGAGACAGGATGGCGACTTTGCTGCAAACATTTGCAGCCTGTAGGAAGCTAAGTGTGTGCTGGGAATGCAGCCAGCAACAGCTTCTGCCTGAGCACAGTGATCAGGTGTGAGGTAGGAGCTTTTATAGTACATTTCATGCTGTCATCTAATCAGCAGGAGCAATGGCCATTTTACTCCCGCCTCAGGCTGACAGACATGGTTCCCGAGCTGCGTGAATCCCGTGGGCAGCCAGGGAAATTCAAAAGGTAGGCTGAAAAACGCTCTTAAGGGTCTGACAACAAGGTGGTAATGATTTGAATTAGGTCGCCCGCCTTTGCCAGTCGGGTCGCTGCCGCACCGGCAAACGCGCCCACGGGAAATGCGCGTGGGGGCGGGATGACAGCGGGTTCCCGACCTGCTCCAACTTTTTTCAAATTTCCCACCCAACCCACCTCCAATCGCGTCCACTCGGACCCCAGAAAATTCTGGCCAATGTTATTTCAGATGAAATAAAGATCTCAAATCCTCCACAACGCATACATCCATGTTTATTTTCTATCAATTATTATGTATAATACATAGAAGGCCTCCTTTTGTTTAATTTCTTTTTGTGAAACATTGATGGTATCAGGTTAGGGTGACACATATAACTATACTGGCAAAGAAGCCAGCTACAAGGCACAGCAGAAATAGGAAGTTGGAAGTACAACGGCATATTCAATCTTTGAAATTACAGGTGTAAATTTAAAGGAAAGATCTCCAAATTCTGACACATGAATAATTAGTTTAGATAAAAATCAGTAATTTATGTAAAGAATCAGCACCTTAAGACTATATTACAGCCCATGTGAAAGTTATGCAATGTTGCATGAACCAGTGTTGGGAAGTGATTATCAGAAATTGGTCACTGAGCTCCGTTTTGTCAGGTATGAAGAGTCAAATGAAAATGTCCAGAAACTTCAGTGGGCATTCTGTAATTTTATCTTTCCCCTTACTTAACCATTACTTTTCAACAGTGTTCAAAAGAGATATGGGGAGGGAGGAGAAATACCAGAATTGGGGGTACAGGTTAAAGGTGAACGGGAATGAAAAAAATTAGATAATAAAAGAGGACATATTGAAGGGATTGCTCAAGCTCAAGGTAAATAAGGTTCCTGGTTCTGACAACTTCCACCCCAAAGTTCTGAAGGAATTTGCTCAACAATTGTAAGTCCTCCTGCAGATTTTTTTTAGAGTTCACTGGACTCAGGCCAAATCCCACAGGATTGGAAAATAGCAAATGTGACATAGAAACATAGAAACATAGAAACTAGGAGCAGGAGTAGGCCATTCGGCCCGTCAAGCCTGCTCCACCATTCAATACGATCATGGCTGATCATCCAAATCCAGTACCCTGTCCCTGCTTTCTCACACAGAATCCCCATCGAGCCTGCACCGACACATATCCCACCCTATCCCCGTAACCCCACGTATTTAATTCCCCCCTAACACTAAGGGTCAATTTATCATAGCCAAATCAACCTAACCCGCACATTTTTGGACTGTGGGAGGAAACCGGAGCACCCGGAGGAAACCCACGCAGACACGGGGAGAATGTGCAAACTCCACACAGACAGTCACCCGAGGCCAGATTCGAACCCGGGTCTCTGGCGCTGTGAGGCACCAGTGCTAACGTCCATCTTCAAAACAGGGCAAGAGATGTCAATTTGACCACTGTTATGCAACCATACTCCCTCGCACAAACAGTCCTGTAACCATTAATCCACTGCTTCCACATCCTCCAAGTTGTGATTGTCAAGAAATATCTCCACTCTCTGCAACTATGAAATGAAAACCATATTGTGAAGTCGAAATTCAATCATGGGGCACACGGGAATGATTTGAGGGACAAGCGTTGGAATGTGCTCCAAAAATCAAATCATAAAAACCAAAAATAATAAAACACCAATGTGCTATTCCTCTGTGATGTACTTAGTCTTTCTCTTTATATCTCTGCCACTTCTATGTGGTGCTACCCCAATGGTTTCAGCAGAGAGGGTGGCAGGCTGCTGTATACTTTTCTGTCTCATGAGGTGCTCGCAGAACCAACGACCTCTGGATGCTGCAGCTCATAAGGGGCTGGCAACTGACTGCTCCTCCTGCACTCCTGCAGGGGCAGTGTGGGCCAGCTGGAGTTGAGGCACCATGTCAGGTATTGGTAGAGCGGGTGACAATGGATCAGACGTGCAGACGTCCTGAGAAAAGTCTGCACTTGCCTCACTCGTCCTGTCATCCTCCCTCCCCTGGGGCAGTGGGACATCAGTCCTACCTGTCTGTGGGAGAGCAGCGTGGAGGAGAGCAGTGACACCTTAGAAGCCCCGATCTAGTCTATTTACCAACTTGTCGAATCTACAACAGATGTTCACACACAGATTTGGGTGCATACAGCCATCTGCTGACCTTTCCTGACTTAGTCAGGTCATTGAACCATTTACAGTACTGTATCCATGACCATGTCGTCACAATCCTGCTGTTGACTTCTTCTGCCACCTCTACCCACGCCTTCTTTGTTGTGGCAGCAAGTTTCTTTTTCTCGCTTGTGGGAAATACCACTTCCCTAATGGCCCTTACAGCATCCGGAAGAACATCTAGGGAAGAGTCTATAAAATGGGGGAGGTGGGCGACCTTGCCTCTCTTCGCAGCCATTTTTCAGTTCCTCTTCTTTTCCTCTGTGAAGATACTGCCAAACCTCTGCCTCCATTTCAGTGCTGCACTGGGCCTTTAAGTAGGCGCTGGGAAATTGCGTCATGTGGGTCAGTGACACACTTGCTGATGCGCAGTGAAGACGTGGAACCCGGAAATGATATTCAAATTAAGCCTGGCTGTTAAAATCGACCAGGTTTTGCAATCGTGCGATGTTACGGGCCTGTTGCCTGCTACCGCCCTCCATGCACCGTTCCCAACTCCCGATTACTATCAGGGCCCATGATTCTATGGATTAGGACAAACCAATATAAAACAAAAAGCACCATAGTGTCCTTATACAAGACCGTAGTTAGATCCCATCTGGAATACTGTCTAATTCTTGTCCCTGAATATGGTGGGTCATATAGAGACCCTGGAAAAGGTTCAAAGGAAGGCCACTAGATTAATGCCTGGTTTAAAAAACCCTTAGTTATCATGGTAGGCTCAGATAGCTGGGTCTTATTACTCTAGAAAATTCTAGACTTTGGTGTGACCTGGCTGAAGTACTTAAAATGATGAAGGGACTGGGCTGTGTCCATCTGGACAGAGTATTTAAATTAGATAAGTTAGGAGGAACAAGGGGACTTGCATTTAAGTTACATAAACACAGAACTACGTTCGATGTCAGGAGATCATTGATCTTTCGAATAAGCTACCAGCTAGTGCATTAAGCACAAACAGTCAAATGGAGCAGGCTGATATCACTGCATACAAAAGCTAGTTGAGATGTTGGGTGATGTGCTCGTGGTCTCTGTTATCTCCTAGAACTCAGAGATTGGAGAGGAATTTCCCAGAGCTCTTTTTTCCTTGGATTGGCCTAAGTTTTTTTTTAATCTGTGTTTTGGTCTCTCCCAGGAGATCGGATGGCTGCTGGTGGATGGACAACGTTGAGGGTCATGTTGCCTAGTTGCAACAAGACTGAATGGGACAGACTCGATGGACCAGCTCATCTTATTTTGTCAGTCTTTTTCATATGTTCGTATGTCTGTAACTCCTGCGGCAATTCACCCCCATTGTGTCCAATCTGAAGTCTGATGAACAAGAGTAAACTAGCTCATCTGGTGACTTAAAACAACCTTGCTAACTGTTCTATCAGGTTCACTGATCATTTCATTTCAAATATGAGAGTGGCCTTTTGGATACTACCTGTGGAGGAGAGACAAGACTTTAGAATGATTGGTCCAGTAGAAATTGCATGTATTCTGGAAATGCTATTTTAATTTTAATTTTGTTTTATCTGGGACTTTGGAATAGCTAATGCCACAGACGTCTGATTTAAAGTAATTACTTGAAATGTTAATGTGCCTAACAGACTAGTTTTGTCAAAGCAGGGTACATTCAGGAAATACATCTTTCTGAGGTAAGAGTGCAAATTTACATTTGGTACTATGGTGAACTTCTCCTTTAATACAAATTACAGATTCCTATCAAGATGATAAAGGAAGGATTTCTCTAATCAGGATTAAATAAAAACAAGTTTTACACAAGAGTTTAGTCCCTACACTAAGCCAACATTTCTGTAATTGAGCTTATCTAACACCTAAATTAGGAAACAATCTTCTCATTTTAGGTGACGATTGGCATATTAGAGCTGAATTTTCAGTCCCGGCACTGAAGCAACTCTAGTCCTCACTATATGACACTAATCCACACTACATAGTTAACTCTTCATGATCTCTGAAGTGGCCGAGCAAGCCACTTAGCTGTAAAAATAATCGCTTAGTTATTCAAGAATGCAGCTCACCATCACCTTCTCAGGATAATTTGGAATGGGCAATAAATGCTGCCATGGTAGTGTAATCCACATCCCGAGAACAAATAATAAAGTGCACAGTTGCAGTTCTTAAACACTACAACTGCAACTTAAAGGGGCTGTTCGATGGTTGCTAGATATAAAACTAAAAGTGGCTGGCCAATAACATACACCAGCACCATTTTCAGATGCTGCTTTATAGGTGCTTCTACAAGAAATGCAGCAAAGGATGGTTGTCAAGAAGAGTGTACAGTTCTGTTTGGGAACCCAGGGCACCATCCCCACTGGAGAAATATAAACTCTGCTATATCCTGTGTCAAACAGAGTTTTAGGAGCAAATTGAAAATTTTGAAAATTTGAAAATTGCCCAGGAATGTTCTGTCCACAAAAAGGACAAATCCAATCCAGCCAATTACCGCCCACCAGTCTACTCCTGATCATCACCAATCATCATGATGGAAGGAGTCATCAACAGTGCATTCAAGCGGCACTTACCAATAATCTGCTCATCACCAAAGAGCCTTAGTAAAACTTTAGTCATTGGGGATCAGAGGAAAAACTCTCCAGTGGCTAGAGTCATACCTGGCACAAAGGAAGATGGTTGTGGTTGTTGAAGGCCAATAATCTCAGCCCCAGGACATTGCTGAACGAGTTCCTCGGGTCAGCATCCTAGGCCCAATTATCTACAGCTGCTTCATCAATGACCTTCCCTCCATCATAAGGTCAGAAGTGGTGCTGTTCACTGAAATTGCACAGTGTTCAGCTCCATTTGCAATTCCTCAGATAATCAATGCCCCATGCAGCATGACCTGAACAACATCTAGGCTTGGGCTGATAAGTGGAAAGTAACATTTACATGGTATTACATAGTATTTACAACACAGAAACAGGCCATTCAGCCCAACAGATCCATACCGGTGTTTATGCTCCACACGAGCCTCCTCCCACCTTTCTTCATCTAACCCCATCAACATATCATTCTAATCCTATCTCCATCATGTGTTTATCTAGCTTCCCCTTAAATGAATCTATACTATTTGCATCAACTATTCCTTGTGGTAGCGAGTTCCACATTCTAACCATTCTTCGGGTAAAGAAGTTTCTCCTGAATTCCTTATTGGATTTATTAGTGACTATCTAATATTTATGGCCCCTAGTTCTGATCTCACCACCAAGTGGAAACATTTCCTTGTCTACCCCATCAAACCCTTTCATAATCTTAAAGACCTCTATCAGGTCACCCCTCAGTCTTCTCTTTTCTAGAGAAAAGTGCCCCAGCCTGTTCAATTTTCCTGATAGGTATAACCTTTCAGTTCTGGTATCATTCTAGTAAATCTTTTTTGCACCTTCTCCAGTGCCTCTATGTCCTTTTTATAATATGGAGACCAGAACTGTTCACAATACTCCAACTGTGGTCTAACCAAGGTTCCATATAAGTTTAACACAACTTCTCTGCTTCTCAATTCTATCCCTCTATAAATGAACCCCAGTGCTTTGTTAGCTTTTTTATGGCCTTATTAACCTGTATCACTACTTTTAATTATTTGTGTATCTGTACCCCAGATCTTTCTGTTCCTCTACCCAGTTTAGGCACTTATTTTCCAAGGAGTACGTGGCTTCCTTATTCTTCTACCAAAATATACCATCTCACACTTATATATATTGAAGTTCATTTGTCAATTACATACCCATTCTGTAAGTTTATTAATGTCTTTCTGTATTTTGTTGCAGTCCTCCTCTGTATTAACTACACCTCCCAATGTGTTGTCATCAGAAATTTTGAAATTGTACTTCCGATTCCCGAGTCCAAATCGTTTATGTAAATGGTGAACAACAGTGATCCCAGCACCCATCCCTGTGGAACACTACTTCCCACCTTTTGCCAATCTGAGTAACTACCTTTAACCCCTATTCTCTGTTTTGTAGCCAGCTTGCTATCCATTCTGCTACTTGTCCCCTGACTCCACATGTTCTGACCTTAATCATAAGGCTACTATGCGGTACCTTATGAAGGTCTTTTGAAATCCAAATATATTACATCTACTGCATTACCCTTATCTACCCTTTCTGTTACTTCTTAAAAGAATTCAATAAGGTAGGCCAGGCATGACATTCCCTTTTGAAATCTGTACTGACTGCTCTTTATTATATTTTCAGTTTTGAGATGTTTTCCTATTACATCTTTGAGTAAGGATTCTATTACCTTTCCTGCCACCAACATTAAGCTAATTGGTCTATAGTTCCCTGGACTGTTCTATCTACCTTTTTAAATATAGGAATCACTTTAGCTGTTCACCAGTTCTCTGGCACTATTCCCTTTTCTAATGAATTTATATATATATATATATATATATATATATATAAATAGTGCCTCTGCTATCTCTTCCATAGTATCTTTTAATATGCGCAAATGCAATCCATCTGGACCAGGGATTTTATCCTCTCTAAGTTTAGTTAGTTTATCAATGATCTCCTCCCTTTCTATCTTAAATGTCTTTATTTTTTTTGATCTCTTCTTCTAATGTCATGTCCATCATGTTAGTCACTGTCATTACCTGTGAGTTTATCGTGTGTATCCCTCAGTGGCCCTGTCCCTATCCTGATTTTTCTTTTGTTATTTATGTGTCTGTAGAATAGTTTACTATTTCTTTTTATATTCCTTGATAATTTAGTTCTGTACATTCTCTTTGCCTTCCTAATTGTTTTTTTTACTTCTTTCCCAACCTTTTTGTATTGCCTTTTGTCATCCTCTCCTTTGTTGTCTATGTATCTTAGTTTATGCCTTTTTCTTTAGTTTCAATTTTGCCCATATTTCTTTATTCATCCATGGTGTGCCATTACTGACTGGTTTGTTCTTGCTTTTTAGTAGGATATATTTCTCCTGGACTCTATTGATCACCATTTTAAATGTTTCCCACTGTTGTTCTATTTCTTTGTTTGTCAGTAATTTTTTCCCATTTATTTTCCTTAGTTCTATTCTCATCCTCTTAAAATCAGTGTTTTTTCAATTTATT
Source organism: Squalus acanthias (assembly GCA_030390025.1). NCBI lineage: Eukaryota > Metazoa > Chordata > Chondrichthyes > Squaliformes > Squalidae > Squalus > Squalus acanthias. The sequence goes on along the minus strand of CM059426.1, from coordinate 77,436,639 downwards.
ACTTTGGCCTTTGTCTTACTTATGTCCTTCTTAATTGTTATCTTAAACCTTATTATGTTGTGATTGCTATTGCCAAGATGTTCCTCTCTACTTACTTCTCTTACCTGTTCTGGTTCATTTCCCATTATTAGATCCAGCAGTGCTCTCTCTCTTGTTGGGCTTTTTAAATTCTGGGTAAGAAAGGTATCCTGCACACGTTGTAAAATCTCCATTCCCTGTAGTCCTTTCGCTACCTCTTCTTGCCAGTTTATTTGGTGGTAGTTAAAATCTCCCATGATTATTATTCTATGTCCTTTACTCATTTCACATATTTGCTTACATATTCTTTCCTCCACCTCCTTTCCACTATTAGGTGATATGTAGTATACCCCTATTAGCATGATTGATCCATTCTTTTATCCATTTATTTCAATCCATTTTGGATGCTGTTTCTAAACTTCTGTTAGTTATACCCCTTTTTTCTATTGCCATTATGTTACCTCTAATTAGTACAGCTACACCACCCCCTTCTTCCTTCCCTATCCTTTCTGATTATATTATAACTTGCAATATTTAGATGCCAGTCCTGCTCTTAATCATAGAATCATAGATCATAGAAAGTTACAGCACGGAAGGAGGCCATTTCGGCCCATTGTGTCCACGCCGGCCAACAAAGAGCTATCCAGCCTAATCCCACTTCCCAGCTCTTGGTCCGTAGCCCTGCAGGTTAGAGCATCCCAAGTGCACATCCAAGTACTTTTTAAATGTGGTTAGGGTTCCTGCCTCTACCACCCTTTCAGGCAGTGAGTTCCAGACCCCCACAACCCTCTGGGTGAAGAAATTTCCCCTCAAATCTCCTCTAAACCTTCCACCAATTATTTTAAATATGTGCCCCCTGGTTTTTGACCCCTCTGCTAAGGGAAATAGGTCCTTTCTATCCACTTTATCTATGCCCCTCATAATTTTATACACCTCAATAAGGTCTCCTCTCAGCCTCCTCTGTTCCAAGGAAAACAGACCCAACCTATCCAGTCTTTCCTCATAGCTAAGATTCTCTACTCCCGGCAACATCCTTGTAAATCTTCTCTGTACCCTCTCTAGTGCAATCACATCTTTCCTGTAATGTGGTGACCAGAACTGCACGCAGTACTCTAGCTGAGGCCTAACTAGTGTTTTATACAGTTGAAGCATAACCCCCCTGCTCTTGTATTCTATGCCATGGCTAATAAAGGCAAGCATTCCATATGCCTTCTTAACCACCTTATCTACCTGGCCTGCTACCTTCAGGGATCTGTGGACAGGCACTCCAAGGTCCCTTTGTTCCTCTACACTACTTAGTGTCCTACCATTTAATGTGTATTCCCTTTCCTTGTTAGCCCTCCCCAAATGCATTACCTCACACTTCTCCAGATTGAATTCCATTTGCCAATGTTCTGCCCACCTGACCAATTTATTGATATCTTCCTGCAGTCTACAGCTTCCTTCTTCAGTATCAACCACACAGCCGATTTTAGTATCATCTGCAAACTTCTTAATCATACCCCCTATATTCAAGTCAAGATCATTGATATATACCACAAAAAGCAAGGGACCTAGTACTGAGCCCTGTGAACCCCACTGGAAACAGCCTTCCAGTCACAAAAACGCCCATCAACCATTACCCTCTGCTTCCTGTCTCCGAGCCAGTTTTGAATCCAACTTGACACTTTGCCCTGGATCCCATGGGCTTTTAACTACGTGACCAGCCTGCCATGTGGAACCTTATCAAAAGCCTTGCTAAAGTCCATATACGCTACATCAAACGCACTACCCTCATCTACCCTCCTTGTTACCTCCTCAAAAAATTCAATCAAGTTTGTCAGACACGACCTTCCCTTAACAAATCCGTGCTGACTATCCTTGATTAATCTGTGTCTTTCTAAATGAAGATTTATCCTGTCCTTCAGAATTCTTTCCAATAATTTTCCCACCACTGAGGTTAGGCTGACTGGCCTGTAATTACTCGGTCTATCCTTTTCTCCCTTTTTAAACAAGGGTACCACATTAGCAGTCCTCCAATCCTCCGGCACGACACCTGAAGCCAGAGAGGATTGAAAAATGATGGTCAGGGCCTCTGCTATTTCCTCTTTTGCTTTGCTTAACAGCCTGGAATACATTTCATCCAGGCCTGGGGATTTATCCACTTTTAAAGCTGCTAAACCCCTTAATACTTCCTCTCTCACTATGTTTATTTCATCTAATATTTCACACTCCTTCCCCGATAGCAATGTCTGCTTCGCCCCTCTCCTTTGTGAAAACAGACGCAAAGTATTCATTAAGAACCCTACAGTCTCAATGTCCACAAACTCCCACATATTACAGTCCTGACACACAACCTGCACTGCCATTTCTAGTTTTTATTTAATTATTAATTTTTTTAAATTATTCATTAATGGAATGTGGGTGTCGCTGGCATAACCAGCATTTATTGCCCATCCCTAATTGCCCTTGAGAAGGTGATGGTGAGCCTCCTTCTTGAATTGCTATGGTCCGTGTGGTGAAGGTAATTCCACAGTGCTTTTAGGGAGGGAGTTCCAGGATTTTGACCCAGCGACAATGAAGAAACGGCGATATATTTCCAAGTCAGGATGGTGTGTGACTTGGAGGGGAACATGGAGGTGGTGGTGTCCCCATGCGCCTGCTGTCGTTGTCCTTCTAGGTGGCAGAGGTCACAGGTTTGGAAGATTCTGTTAAGAGGCTAGGCGAGTTGCTGCAGTGCATTTTGTAGATGGTACACACTGCAGATACGTTACGTCAGTGGTGGAGGGAATGAATGTTTCAGGTGGTGGATGGGGTGCCGATCAAATGTCCTGGATGGTGTTGAGCTTCTTGCGTGTTGTTGGAGTTGCACTCAAGTGGAGAGTATTCCATCACGCACTTGACATGTGCTTGTAAATGGAGAAAGGTTTTGGGAAGTCAGGAGGTGAGTTAATCTCCGTAGAATACCCAGCCTCTGACCTGCTCTTGTAGCCACAGTATTCATGTGGCTAGTCCAGTTAAGTTTCTGGTCAATGGTGATCCCCCAGATGTTGATGGTGAAGGATTCGATAATGGTTGGCAATGCCACTGAAGGTCAAGGGGTGACTAGACTCTCTCTTGTTGGAGAAAGTCATTCCCTGGCACTTGTGTGGGACAAATGTTACTTGCCACTAATCAGCCCAAGCCTAGATGTGGTCCAGGTCTTGCTGCATGCGGGCACAGACAGCTTCATTATCTGGAAATTGTGAATGGAACTGAACACTGTGCAGTCATCAGCGAATGTCCCCACTTCTGACCTTATGTTGAAGGGAAGGTCATTGATGAAGCAACTGAAATTGGTTGGGCCTAGGACACTGCCCTGAGGAACATCCTGCAGTGATGTCCTGGGGCTGAGATGATTGGCCTCCAACAACCACAACCATCTTCCTTTGTGCTAAGTATGACTCCAGCCAGTGGAGAGTTTTCCCCCTGATTTCTATCTACTTCAAATTTACTAGGGTTCCTTGATGCCATACTTGGTCAAATGCTGCCTTGATGTCAACGGAAGTCACTCTCACCTTACCTCTGGAATTCAGCTCTTTTGTCCATGTTTGGACCAAGGCTGTAATGAAGTCTGGAGCTGAGAGGTCCTGGCGGAACGCAAACTGAGCATCAATGAGCAGGTTATTGGTGAGTAAGTGCCGCTTGATAGCACTGTCAACAACACCTTCCATCACTTTGCTGATGATTGAGAGTAGACTGATGCGGCAGTAATTGGCCGAATTAGATTTGTCCTCCTTTTTGTGGACAGGCCATACCTGGGCAATTTTCCACTTTAGATGTCAATGGGTAGATGCCAATGTTTTAGCTGCATTGGAATAGCTTTGCCTGAGGCACACCTAGTTCTGGAGCACAAGACTTCAGCACTACATCCGGGATGTTTCAGGGCCCATAACCTTTGCTTTATCCAGTGTGCTCAGCCATTTCTTGATATTACAATGAGTGAATCAAACTGACTGAAGACTAGCATCTGTGATGGTACCTCTGGAGTAGGCTGAGATGGATCATCTACTCAGCACTTCTGGCTGAAGATGGTTCTAGTTATAATACAATTACTTAAGATCTAGATTATATTTAGATATTTGGATTTTGCCTGATTTCAGATTAATTTGTAGTTAATTAGCCTTGTTTTTTGTTCATTAACTTCTTTATTTTATTATTTCCTTAACTCCTATTTATTATTTATATATCAGATTTTAATTTAATAAAATTCGGAAACCTTTAATGTTAGTATCCAATATTTCTTTAATTTTAATTTTATCCCCCTTGATCTGATTAATTAATTAAACACTTGATTTAATTTTATAATAAATTAAACACTTGACTTAATTATAGAATAAATTAAACATTTGACTTAATTATATAATAAATTAAACATTTGACTTAATTATATAATAAATTAAACACTTAATTATATAATAAATTAAACACTTAGCTATAATTCCTTATGCTCCACCGCTCCTCTGACGCCACTTTTTCAGATTCAGAATTTATAGTCACATAAGTGCCAGGCAATAACCATCTCCAACAACAGTCAGCCTAACTGCCTCCACTTGACATTCAATGCCACTGCCATCGCTGAGTCCCCAAGCATCAACATCCTGGTGGTCACCATTGACCAGGAATCCAACTTGACCAACCACATAAATGCTGTGGCTACTAGAGCAGATCAGAGGCTGGGTATTCTGCGGCAAGTGCCTAAACTTCTAATTCCACTACGAACAACAACATACATTTATATAGTGCTTTAACATAGTAAAACATTACAAGGTAAGCACTATCAAACAAAATTTGACACCGAGCCACATAAGGAGATATTGGACAGGTGACCAAAAGCTTGGTCAAAGAGGTAGGTTTTAAGGAGCATCTTAAAGGAGGAGAGATAGAGAGGTGGAGCTGTGTAGGGAGGGAATTTCAGAGTTTAGTACCTAGGTAGCTGAAGGCACGACCGCCAAAGGTGGAGCAAGGAAAATCGGGAATGCACAAGAGGCCAGAATTGGAAGAGTGCAGAGATCTGGAAGAGTTGTAGGGCTAGAGGGAGGGATTTGAAAACAAGAATTAGAACTTTAAAATAGGGGCATTGCTGGACGAGGAGCCAATGTAGATCAGCGAGCACAGGGGTGATGGGTGAACGGGACTTGTTGCAAGTTAGGATACGGGCAGCAGAGTTTTGGATGAGCTCAAGTTTACGGAGGGTGCATGGTGAAAGGGCAGCCAGGAGAGCATTGGAATACATAAACATAAACATAAAAGATAGGAACAGGAGTAGGCCATTCGGCCCCTCGAGCCTGCTCCGCCATTCAATGCGATCATGGCTGATCATCCAAATTCAGTACCCTGTCCCTGCTTTCTCCCCATATCCCTTCATCCCCTTAGCCTTAAGAAATATATCTAACTCCTTCTTGAATATATTTAATGAATTGGACTCAACTGTCTTCTGTGGTAGAGAATTCCACAGGTTCACCACTCTCTGGGTGAAGAAATTCCTCATCTCAGTCCTAAATGGTTTACCCCTTATCCATAGACTGTGACCCCTGGTTCTGGACTCCCCCACCATCGGGAACATCCTTCCTGCATCTAGTCTGTCTAGTCCTGTTAGAATTTTATAAGTTTCAATGAGATCCCCTCTCATTCTTCTAAACTCTAGCGAATACAAGCCCAATCGACCCAATCTCTCTTCATACGTCATTCCTGCCATCCCAGGTATCAGTCTGGTGAATCTTCGCTGCACTCTCTCCATGGCAAGAATATCCTTCCTCAGATAAGGCGACCAAAACTGCACACAATACTCAAGGTGTGGTCTCACCAAGGCCCTGTACAACTGCAGCAAGACATCCTTGCTCCTGTACTCGAATCCTCTCGCTATGAAGGCCAACATACCATTTGCCTTCTTAACCGCCTGCTGCACCTGCATGCGTACCTTCAGCGACTGGTGCACAAGGACACCCAGGTCTCGTTGCACTTCCCCTTTTCCCAATCTATTGCTGTTAAGATAATAATCTGCCTTCCTGTTTTTGTCACCAAAGTGGAGAACCTCGCATTTATCCACATTATACTGCATCTGCCATGCATCTGTCCAATCACCCAACCTGTCCAAATCATACTGGAGTTTCTCTGCATCCTCCTCACAGCACACACGCCCACCCAGCTTTGTATCGTCTGCAAACTTGGAGATATTACATCTAGTTCCCTCGTCTATATCATTAATATATATTGTGAATAACTGGGGTCCTAGCACCGATCCCTGCGGTACCCCACTAGTCACTGCCTGCCACTCAGAAAAAGACCCGTTTATTCCAACTCTTTGCTTCCTGTCTGCCAACCAGTTTTCTATCCAAGACAGTACCTTACCCCCAATCCCGTGTGCTTTAACTTTGCACGCTAATCTCTTATGTGGGACCTTATCGAAAGCCTTCTGAAAGTCCAAATACACCACATCCACTGGTTCTCCCTTATCTATTCTACCAGTTACATCCTCAAAAAATTCCAGCAGATTAGTCAAGCACGATTTACCTTTTGTAAATCCATGTTGACTTTGTCCGATCCTGTCACTATTTTCCAAGTGCTCTGCTATTACATCTTTTATAGTTAAGTCTAGAGGTAACAAAGGCATGGATGAGGCATTCAGCAGCAGAAAAACTGAGCTGGGGCAGAGACAGACAATGTTACTGAGGTGGAAGTAGGCTGTCTTGGTGATAGAGAGAGGATATGGGGTCGGAAGCTTAGCTCAGAGTCAAATGGGCCTCCAAGGTTGCAAGTTAGGAGTGTGAGGAATACTCTTCTCTTGCCTGGATGGGTGCAGCTGCAACAACACTCAAGAAGCAACTCATCCACTGGCCTAACTATCCAATCCCTCCAACACCAGCATACCGTCGTTGCAGTGTGTACTAACTACAAGTTGCACTACAGAAACTCACCAAGGCTTCTTCAGCAGCAGCTCCCAAACCCATGGCCACTACCACTTAGAAGGACAAAAGCTTCAGGTGTATGGGAACACCATCACCTCCAAGTTCAACTCCAAGCCACACACCATCCTGACTCAGACATATATTGCCGGTCCCTCATCGTCGCTGCATCCAAATCCTGGAACTTCCTACCTAACAGCATTGTAGGAGCACCTTCACCACATGACTGCAGTACTTCAAGAATGTGCCCTGCTCCTGGATTCAGTGCAGGAAGTGTTTAATAACCTAACCAGCTGCACATTCACCTACATCCTGCTGTCCGCATCACCCCACCTCCTCACTCTGCCTTGTCAAGCCTACTCCATCACATCACTCCTCACACCCACTTACCTTACAAGTGCACCCATCCTTCTCTTTCTAAGCACTTCCTCACATCCCCATCTATCTATCCACCACTGCCACTTACCCTCATCCTTATGCAATTTCATGCCTCTCCCTCATAGTCACCCACACAAAATGCACTGCATCCATCAGGTGAGCACATGCCATTACAGTCACGCATAGGTCTGTTCTTTCCCCCGTTGTAGTAGAAGAGAGCACAGTACACGAGGGAGAGGGAGAGAACTGGAGGTGGTCCTCCGCAGATCTCACAGCTAACAACTGCAGAGGAGGAAGCGCTGGAGATCAGTGGTGTTTTGGCATCCCTGGCCATCGAAGATGGGAGATGGGGACCTCACAGCTACCAGGTAACACAATTAAATATCAGCGACCCATATGTCATACAACACTCAGTCATGTTGACTTGATTTCAACAGCGAGTGAAATATGATCATCTTCATAATGATAAGTTGCAACCGTCTTACCTTGCCAGTACTAATTCATGTCTTTTCTCTCCACCAGGGCCTTCATGCATGCAACAGGAGCCTATGAACCTTCGCGGAGGACAAAACCTCAGAGGAGCTGGTTCCTTCTGAGGGTGCACCATCACAGGACTCATGCTTACCATGCATCAGCTCAGATACTCGCACTTTGGTGGGACCAGTAAGACAGAGAGTTGGGTTTTCACCTGGTGAGCAAGAGCAGATGGCGGTGGTAGGGACAGCAGTGGAGAGTCTGCGTCGGACTCTAGGGGAATCAAGGGATATGGGGATCGGGCGGGAAAGTGGAGTTGAGATCGAAGATCAGCCATGATTTTATTGAATGGTGCAGCAGGCTCGAGGGGCTGTATCGCCTACTTCTGCTCCTACTTCTTATGTTCTTATGGAGGGCGCAGCCCTCTCCAAGCTCTGCTCAGCTAGACGCAGATGCTGTATCCCGGAGGCCGTCAATGTAAAGGATAATCATTGAGCAGCAGCAGCGAATGTGCGATGTACTTACAGGTCTTCCAAGCACACTGACCACAATTGCAGAGAGAATGGAGGAGTCCACCTCAAGCATGAGTGGGATGAAGCCGCAGGGCATTGTGCTGATGTCTTCTTGCATGGATACAGTGGCCAACTCCATGGAACATCAAACACGGCAATCAAATGAGTCCATACACGCCTTGACCACGGCTGTGCACACTTTGGCTGCCAATGTGCCTGCCACCCTAAATAGGGTGATAGATGCCTTAGCATTGCCCTTTCAGCGCTGTAATGATCTGCACCAAAGTGCTCTCCAGCAGAGTGGTAGCAGTGAAGCGCGGCTGGGCAATGAGAAGGATGACGTCGAAAGGGGACATGGAAGTGGGAACTCCACTCAAAGTGCTTCTACTCTCACCTGTTGCCCCTACCCTCCTCAGCCAGTGCCCGACATGTTGCCTCATGTTCTGATGGCCGAGTCTGCCCCTGTGCAGGTGCAGGTGGAGCAATCTTTGGCGGGGCCCTCGTGGGCTCCAAAACCCAGAGGATATCAGCCAAGAGCATCTCAGCTGTCAGAGCAGGGATGTGAGCAGCCTGCCTCTACCTCTGCTGAAGCCACAGGGATTGCACCAGGTAGGAGTGGTAGGAAAAGGAAGAGTAAAGCTTTGGAGTTGCATAAGGGTGTATGAGAAAATATTATGTTGTTAAGTTTCTGTTCTTTAGTAGTTTCACTTAAATGTTATTATTTTGCAGCACTTTCCCGTCTTGCCTATTCTTGGGTGCTGGGTGTTAAGTTGCCTTTTAACTTGCTTGAATGGGAAAACATGAATTGATGGGGACCAATTGGGAGATGTACAAGGGATGGTTGGTTGTTTGCAGGACTGCTTTGTGTCAGTGGCATTGATGGGGGGGAGGGGGATGCAGGAAGCATGGCCCTTGCATGTGCTTCTGACATCTGTCCGCTGGTACAACCAAAGTGAACCTTGCATCCCTGGCACCTCGGGCAGCAATGTGAGCAGCTGGTGCTGCATTGCCCTCATCACCTTCCTTCTCCTCGTTTCCTCATCTTCCTCCTCCTCCTTGGAATCGTCCACAGACAATCTGCGCTCTGTGCCTTGTTCCTCCTGCAGGTCCTAGCCTCACTGCTGTGCAATGTTGTGCAGGGCACAGCACACCAAAACCATTCTGGACACCCTGGCTGGTGTGTACTGAAGGGCGCCTCCAGATCTGTCCAGACACCTGAAGCATCTTCATCATGCCGATGGCTTGTTCAATCAGACATCTGGTGGTCATATGGCATTCATTGTAGCATTGTTGGGCTTGATTGGTCGGGTTTCTGACAGGTCTCATCAGCCAAGTTTGAAGTGGGTATCCCTTGTCTCCCAGCAGCCACCCCTTAAATGTGCTTCCAGTTCCAAAGACATCAGGGAGCTTGGACTGCCGCAGGATGAAGGCATCACGGCAGCTGCCCAGGAATCTTGCACACACCTGCATAAATATCATGTGGTTGTACACAAGCTGCACATTGATGGAGTGGAAGCCCTTGCAGTTCATGAATATTCCTAGTTGATCTGGGGTGCGTGGATTGCCACGTGTGTGCAGTCGATGATGCCCTGCACCTGTGGGAAGCCAGCCAGAGATGCAAACCCAAACGCCTACTATTCTGACTGGTGTCATCGCAAGCGAAGTTCCTGCCCTGACAAACAACTCATCAGTTACCTATTTTATGCATTGTGGGCCGCCAACTGGGAGATCCTGGATATGTCCCCGGCAGAGCACTCTCTATCTCAAACTCCCCGTAGAAAGATGTACCTAAGATGTTGAAAGGTTCGAATGAAGGATGATGCATGCTGTGAGTTGCTTTCTTCCAGATGTTACAGGTCTCCGACTCGACTTCATGTGATACACCTAGAGTCAAAGAAAAGCAAAGTATGTTACAATGGTGTATTTGTAACAAAAATGGCAAAAATGAGATTTTTTTAGTTCTGATTTGGTGGTGGTTCCTTTAAATCCAGCCATAGCACAAAAGCATTTTCAAAATATTACTGCAGTTCAGATTCATGTACCTAAGGTAACAAACCCGTACAAATTTAATAACTCATGAAAGTTGCCATACAGATGCCTATATGGTATTCCACATTACTGGACCACCATTTCTTTCCTCTGTGTCTTGAGGGGCTGGGACGCACTTTTCCTTCTTTCTTGTACCTGTACCCATTGATAATACTGAACTAAGGAGATTAATTTCCTCAGAACTTCACCCACTCCGCCACCGCAACTTCAGCGAAGGTTCGGCAGAAAACCCATTTAAGTGTGTAAACAGAGCTTCCGTCCAAATTACAGCAGCAGAGTGGGAGCAGCTCCAAGGAAATTCATCCCTGAAATTCATCAATCAGTTCACTTATCTGGATAGCGTGTCAAATGATGCGCTAATGGACAATAATGGCCTGGAATTTGCGGTCAGCAGCGAAGCGAAGGCATTCGCTGCTGGCCCCGAAGTATGCTCCACACAAGGATCTCACGATCCCTGTGTCAAGAACTTCGGGTTTTCCGACTTGGAATTCAATTCAATGAAACTTAATGGGGATCCCCCTTGTTCAAACCGTTGTGATGGCAAGAGGCTGTCAAAGCAGCCAATCAAAAGGCAGAATTCTCACCGACAGCGAACAAGGAAGTGAGTAAGTCCTTAAAATTCTAACTTTTTTAAATAGTTAGAGAGAGCAAAAGAAAGATTGGGGTTCTCAAATGGGGAAAAGGCAAACCTGAAATAAAGATGGACAAACTTTAAAAAAAATTAAAACTTTTTTTTGAAAAGTTTCTTAAAAAATGTTTATTTTTATTAAAATGGACAAATTTCACACTGCACAAAATTAAAATTAGTTTTCCAGGCTCTTAACATTTGTTTAGCAGTTAAAACCCCAGTTACAGCTAATCATTTTGGGTCTAACTTTTAGTGGGGAATTTAACAGCGTACTTACTGTGGAAGAGCCGAAGTTTTCATCAGTTTCAATGATTTACGAGATTTCACTGATTGCCGGCTCTGTGGGCGGGGGCGGGTGCACAGCACAGCCAGTTTTGGAGCTGTCATTGACAGACCGCAACTTCGGGATTTCCACATGCGCCTGCGCATGCGCCTAATCCCAAAGTTGCGGTCAGTTTCAAAGGCGGAATGATGGCAAACGCTGCCAGTTTGCCATCACCCGACCACAAATTCCAGGTCATTATGTTTTCTCATACCAGAAATGCCAACTCTGTGTTTGGAAGACGAAAAAGAAAGTCTAGAACCAGCATGGGAATCAAGTTCACACAAAGCTGAAAGTGTACAGAGCTATTGTCATCACCGCCCTACTATATTACATAGAAACATAGAAAATAGGTGCAGGAGTAGACCATTCAGTCCTTCGAGCCTGCACCGCCATTTAATGCGTTCATGGCTGAACATGCTACCTCAGTACCCCATTCCTGCTTTCTCGCCATACCCCTTGATCCCCCTAGTTGTGAGTATTCTATCTAACTCCCTTTTGAATATATTTAGCGAACTGGCCTCAACAACCTTCTGTGGTAGAGAATTCCACAGATTCACCACTCTCTGGGTGAAGAAGTTCCTCCTCATCTCAGTCTTAAATGGCTTCCCCTTTATCCTTAGACTGTGACCCCTGGTTTTAGTTTTCCCTAACATTGGAAACATTCTGCCCGCATCTAATTTGTCTAAACCAGTCAGGATTTTAAACGTCTCTATAAGATCCCCCCTCATTCTTCTGAACTCCAGAGGATACAAGTTCAGTTGATCCAGTCTTTCTTGATATGTCAGTCTGGCCATCCCAGGAATCAATCTAGTGAACCTTCGTTGCACTCCCTCAATAGCAAGAATGTCCTTCCTCAAGTTAGGAGACCAAAACTGCACACAATACTCCAGGTGTGGCCTCACCAAGGCCCTGTACAACTGTAGCATCACCTCCCTACTCCTGTACTCAAATCCCCTTGCTATGAAGGCCATCATGCCATTTGCTTTCTTGACTGCCTGCTGCACTTGCCTTCCCACCTTCAGTGACTGATGTACCATGATGCCCAGGTCTCGTTGCACCTCCCCTTTCCCTAATCTGCCACCATTCAGGTAATAGTCTGCCTCCCTATTTTTACCACCAAAGTGGATAACCTCACATTTATCACATTGTACTTCATCTGCCATACATTTGCCCATTCACCCAACCTGTCCAAGTCACTCTGTAGCCTCCTAGCATCCTCCTCATTGTTCACACTGCCTCCCAATTTAGTGTCATCCGCAAATTTGGAGATATTACAATTAATCCCTTCGTCCAAATCATTAATATATAATGTAAACAGCTGGGGCCCCAGCACCGAACCCTGCGGTACCCCGCTGGTCACTGCCTGCCATTCTGAAAAGTACCCATTTACTCCTACTCTTTGTTTCCTGTGTGCCAACCAGTTCTCAATCCACGTCAACACATTACCCCCAATCCCATGTGCTTTAACTTTGCACACCAATCTCTTGTGTAGGACCTTGTCGAAGGCCTTCTGAAAGTCCAAATACACCACATCTACTGGTTCCCCCCCATCCACCCTATTGGAAACATCCTCAAAAAATTCCAGAAGATTTGTCAAGCATGATTTCCCTTTCACAAATCCATGCTGACTTGGACCTATCATGTCGCCACTTTCCAAATGGTCTGTTATGACATCTTTAATAATTGATTCCATCATTTTACCCACCACCGATGTCAGGCTGACCGGTCTATAATTCCCTGCTTTCTCCCTCCCTCCTTTTTTAAAAAGAGGGGTTAAATTAGCCACCCTCCACTTCTTCGGAACTGATCCAGAGTCTAAGGAATGTTGGAAAATGATCGTCAATGCATCCACTATTTCCAAGGCCACCTCCTTAAGTACTCTGGGATGCAGACCATCAGGCCCTGGGGATTTATCAGCCTTCAGTTCCATCAATTTCCCCAACACCTTTTCCCGACTGATAAGGATTTCCCTCAGCTCCTCCCTCTTACCAGATCCTTTGATCTCTTTTATTTCCGGAAGGTTGTTTGTGTCCTCCACAGTAAACACCGAACCAAAGTACTTGTTCAATTGATCTGCCATTTCTTTGTTCCCCATTATGACTTCCCCTGTTTCTGATTGCAGGGGACCTACGTTTGTTTTTACTAACCTCTTTCTTTTTACATATTTATAGAAGCTTTTGCAGTCCGTTTTAATGTTCTCCGCAAGCTTCCTTTCATATTTTATTTTCCCTGCCCTAATCAAACCCTTCGTCCTCCTCTGCTGAGTTTTAAAGTTCTCCCAGTCCCCGGGTTTGCTGCTACTTCTGGCCAATTTGTATGCCACTTCCTTGCTTTTAATACTATCCCTGATTTCCCTTGTTAGCCATGGTTGAGCCACCTTCCCTTTTTTATTTTTACGCCAGACAGGGATGTACAATTGCTGTAGTTCATCCATGCGATCTCTAAATGTCTGCCATTGCCCTTCCACTGATAACCCCTTAAATATCGCTTGCCAATCTAACCTCGCCAATTCACGCCTCATACCCTCAAAGTTGCCCTTATAAGTTCTGGACCATGGTCTCTGAATTAACTGTTTCCTTCTCCATCCTAATGTAGAACTCCATCATACTATGGTCACTCTTCCCCAAGGGGCCTCGCACCACAAGATTGCTGATTAGTCCTTCCTCATTACACAACACCCAGTCCAGGATGGCCTCCCCTCTAGTTGGTTCCTCAACATATTGGTTTAGGAAACCATCCCTTAAACACTCCAGGAAATCCTCCTCCACCGTATTGCTTCCAGTTTGAGTAGCCCAATCTATATGCATATTAAAGTCACCCATGATAACTGCTGCGCCTTTTTTGCATGCACCTCTGATTTCCTGTTTCATACCCTCCCCCACCTCACTACTACTGTTCATATTCATATGAATCTTGGACATGCTACCACCCTCATGTTCGACAGATTGACATTTTCCATCTCCAACACCTGACTTCCATCATGCTCTTCAGATGGCAGGACAAAATGACCATCTACAAGATCCTCAAGCATGCCAAGACTACCAGCATTGAGGCCATGTGGACATAGTGTGCATATGGAAGACACCAAAATGCCAAAATGCATCCTGTCCAGCAAGCTGGAATAGAGCAAGTGGAAGCTGGGCGGGCAGAAAAAGAAATACAGAAACATACTGAAGCACAACCTTAAACTATATAATGTCAATGTTGACAGCTGGTGGCTAATCAGATGAGCTGGTGAGCAGTGATACATGATGGTGTCAGTTGGTACAAGCAGCAACATACAGATCTCCTGAAGAAGAAATGGCAACAGTGGAAACATGAGCTTGTCAACTGAGATGGCTGCTGGGTCTGTGAAACAGACAGGAGAGCTTTGCTGTCTGATCTTGACCCTAGTAGTTACCAGTGAACTCATCAAGATGGATTTTCTTTGCACCAAAAGTCATTATCTTTGATCTTATAAGAGTATAAAGGACCACCACCATTCAACATCCCCATAGAATATTCAGTGCCACAATGGCAGATTGCACCAAAGGTGGCGTGTTGCTTGTATCCTTCCTTTGATGATGCATTCCTGTGTACTCAACTTCACAAGGCATTTTGGAATGAGAACACTGGTGAACTGGAGCAGGTAAAGAGAGAGCCTGGACTGGAGACATGGGGCCAGAAATTCGGTTTACCGGCTTCCTGCAGGTGCAAGCATCGCGCGCGTACTTACCTACCGCGCCTGCCGTTGTGTTTTGGGCCCACAAAAACTTCGGGTCCTGGGCCTCCTCCAGCTGCCAGCACGCAGTGCTTGCGTGTCCCAGGGGCGCAGTTAGTTCGAAGCGTCCCCTGGGATCACGTGGGTCATGGAGAGCCAATCCTAGCAGGGCATTTTTACTCATAGATTTGACAGGAAGACCTGTCAAATCTATGAATTGAAATCGGCCCCAAAACCATACTTAAACTTCAAATATTTTTTTTTTTAAATCACATTTTTAAAATAACTATAAGTTAAATAAATTAACTACTTTAAACAAAAATTTAAATTTTTGAAAAAATTAAAATACTTTTTAACGGTGCTAAAAATAAACTTACCTTTCTTTAAAGTATCTAAAAAAGATAAACCTTTTGAAAAATTTTTTAAACTGTAATTAATTAACCACTTACCTTGTTAAAAACGGGTCTTGTGCCTCCTTTTTAAAAGTGCAGCTTCTTCCATACTTACCTTCCCGGAGAAACCTGAAAAAAACCCGAAGTTCGCTGCGTGCGCGCAGCCTCTCCCGCGCACGCGGTTCACCTCTGAACCCCACCCTTCACGAGACCGGAAGTTCCGGTTTCCCGCACATGCGCAGTGCATGCAGGAAACTGGCACTTCAAGTGGCCTTACGGGTGAGTACACAGTGCGTACTCACCCGACAAGGGCCGAATTTCTGGGCCATGGTGCCAGAAGACTAATGTTATCATGCAACAACCCATTAAATCTAACTTTTGTCACTTTATGGCTCATCATCACCTTGCTAGCTGCTGAGCATTAGAGATGAAAAAAACTATTTTGTTCCACATCTATTACATTAATGCAAGTAGCTGTTGCATTTGATTAAGGATGTAATAGTGACAACTACATTAGGTTCTTGGGTATTTTAGATAATTATGATAAGTTCTTCTTTACTAAAATTATTTCTGCCCGGGTTTAATTTAATAATTTTAAAAACGAGCCAAGTTAGGAAGTTGATGTTGGTTCCCTTTATCTAAATTCATTCTTGACTGCTCACACTTAGTATAGTGTGTGAAACTTCAATGGTGTAATCCAAGATTAAAGATACAACAGCTTATTTGTGATAATGGATCTGAAGGATTATCTAACAAGTATTGTAACATCAAAATTAATAATTTGGCAGCATTTTCCTGGATTATAGAACACTTGGTATGGATGTTTATATAGAAATAATGATTATGATTGTGTTAAAAAGCTACAGCATAATCAAAGGATTCTGAGGATATTATAACCTGAAGAATGAAGTTCAAACTATCTATGTAATCGTCAGAATATCAACATTCTATCACTGCATTAAATACACTTAACTTTGTTTTATAAATAATTAGCAGATCATCCACTCATTGTGAGTTAAAGGATACACAATTTTATAGCAACTGAAACATTACATCGTGTAATGCATAGTGTATAATTATATATTAGTTTATCTCCCACAGCCGTGCTCATACACATGAAAAAATGTCTCTTTTCCTTATGTGCATAATCTAAATGGACATTTCAGTACTAAGGGTGTGTTGTATTTTTGGAGATACCGTCCTTCAGAGAAAATATTAAACTGGGGTCTCTTCTGCATATTCTGGTGTTTCAGGTGAATGTTAAACATCCTTTGGCATAGTCAAAAGAAAAGCTTGGAGTCCTCTCATCTGTTGCTTAACAGTCCTCCCTCAACTAATAACAGCAAAATAAGTTTAGCTGGTCATTTATCTGACTGCTCTTTGTGGGCTGTTGTTGGTGCAGAATGGTGTTTTCCTACATAACAACAATTACCAGACTTCAAAAGTAATCTAATGTGTGTGAATATTTCAGCATGATATGGAGCCATACAAATGCAAGTCTTTCTTTCTGTAATGTTTCTGCTTCTTTTCCAGCCTAATTATTTCTATGCCTCTCTTTGTCTTTCTGTTCCACTCTTTTTTCTCTCTCTGTTTTTCACACACTTTTTTCATCATGCTATATGTATCTCTGCTTGTGTTTGACTCTATTCTCACTCTTTCTCAACACTCATCTGGAAAATCTCCTTATCTCTATCTTCTTTGTCATCTGTGGTTAGGCAGTGTAGGAGCTGGTGCAACACACGGATAACAGAGAAACTGGAGGATTGGGTCTGAGGATTTAAGACTAGGAGAAAGAAAGGGACTGGGGCTTGGTGTTAACATGAGATACAATGGATGCAGCAGTTGTGTCTGGGAGGGAGTGGGTAACCTGGGGTTAGGGAACAAAGTGAGCAGTAGAGGACAACTTAGGGATGAGGGGGCTGGCAGTACTTGGAGGTGGTGGTGGTGGTGGAGGGGGGGGGCGGGGTGGCACGGGGTGGCGGTGTTGTCTGGGAGCAGTTGAAAAACTGGATCCTTGGAGCATTCAGGGAGAGGCAGGCTGAGATGTGGCATTACTTGGAGAGTGTTGTTAGGGCCTGGCACCTCTTGGGAGGAGCTGGATCTAGTAGCACTTGGGGACTGGGGCTGTGGACTGGCAGAATTGGATGACTGTGTTTGGGAGCACACAGGTGGAGGGCCTGGGATCTGGCAGCAATTAAGGACCTGTGTTTCCTGCTCTATTTTGCTCACTAAGCAGCAGTACTACAGTAAGTAATTATAAATAAAGTTGGGAATTCATGCAGCCTGACTTTATTTATTTACTACCAGGTCTCCTGTGATGGTCTCATAATAAATTAGAGTTTTTTCTGTTGTAAGAGTGGGTGCCAGAATGTAGGAGGGGGGAGAGATGCAATTCATCACTGAAAGGATTTAAAGAAATAACTTGCATTTATATAGCACCTTTTACGGCCTCAGGATGTCCCAAAGTGCTTTATGAAGTACTTTTGAAGTGTAGTCAATGTTGTAATATAGGAAACGCGGCAATCAATTTACACACAGCAAGTTCCCACAAACAGCACTGGGACAAAGACCAGATAATCTGTTTTAGTGATGTTGGTTGAGGGATAAATATTGGCCAGAACACTTGGGAGAACTTTCCTGTTCTTCTTCAAAATAGCACTATGGGATCTTTTATGGCCACTTGAGAAGGCAGACGGGACCTCGGTTTAATGTCTCATCCGAAAGATGGCACCTCGAACAGGCAGCACTCCCTCAGTACTGCACTGAAGTGCCAACCTGAATTATGTGTTCAAGTCTTTGGAGTGGGACTTGAACCCACAATCTTCTGACTCAGAGGCGAGAGTGCTACCACTGAGCCAAGGCTGATATGGAAAGGAGTTTGTAAGAGGCATGCTCAAAGACAGTGATGTGTGTTTTGATTGATTCGTGGAAAATAAATAAATTAGCTTTGAAATAATGGAGGAAGAAAAAAAGCTTTCATTTATATAGCACTATTTCATTTTGGGGTCTTTACTAACCTTCTTACCTGAGATTATTTTGGCTTTCATATCTTAGATCATTCTCATGGGTGAGCCCCAACTCTCCATACCTTTGAGATCTAGGTAAGCCATCAGTAACATGATCAGAAAAATTACACCAAACCCTGTTTGATAATTGTTCTTAGCTTTCAACTTATCTTTTTTTTATTCGTTCATGGGATGTGGGTGGCAAGGCCATCATTTATTGCCCATCCCTAATTCTTTGTAAATCATTTAAATAATACCATGTTTCTTTTCCTTTAATTTCTTACCATTGTGGGAACCTAATTAATCTAAACCGTTTCTTGGAGATTCAAAACATTTTTTCTCTCTTTCAACAGTTTCAAACTGATGGTTTCCTTTCAAAATGATTCCTTAAACAGACCTTGACTTGAACAGAACAGTTCCCTTTTGTATCCCGAAAGAAGCTTATTATTATTCCCCATTATAGCATTTTGATTTTGCTTTCATTTTCAAATTCCCCCTGATTCCCCTTCTCTGGCTTCTAACAACTTCATTCATCATCTCATTCATTCATTTTTACCTTTTTGTAGAATTCTTTCATTAGTTTCCATTGTTTTCTTTCCCTTTCTTTCATGTAAAACACTTGTGTCACCAAGATTGCAACCAAAAGAAATTTGCAATCCATGGCAATATCACTGAAAGTCCATTATTTGCATTACAGTAGGTCTCTTTCATCACAATGGCAACTTTAGCATGAGGCAACATCACTAGCAACATAAAGACCAAAGGAATTGGATTCCCATGTATAAACAGTGTAAAGAGTATTATGTCTTGTCTGTGTGCAAACATCTTGTCTTGCCTGGTATAAATCATGTGCCACAGAAACTTAGCCCTGTTGCCAACAGAGCAGTATTGCAGTTGACTTTTTGCAGCTGGCTGTTCTTGGTTGTTCCACACAGGCCGCGCTATCCTAGGACTTTGTAAATCCCGTGCATTTCTTCCATGTGTTTTTAAAATCATATATTTCCAAAATACATTTATAATTCACAAAAAACAAGACTGGAGCTCCAGACCATTTTTGTTTTTTATTAATATAGAGAGCAACTTGCTCACAGGATCTGATGCAGTCACCCAATACACTTTAGCAAGTCTGGCACTGCAGCAATGGAATGAGCCCATGTTTGCCTGTTATGAAGAAACCCCTTTTAAAAATAATAATTATTACTATAAGATTATGTAAATGCAGTGCAAATGAAGGGAAACTGCAAAAGGGGATATCTGAAATAAAACAGAAAATGCTGGAACTATTTCCAGGATTTTCTGTTTTATATATGTGCAGTGCTAATTTAAAATAGGCTAAAACTAAAAGTTTAAACTATTTTTGAATAATTCTAGCACAGCATTGTACTCAGATTACAGAGCTGTCAACATCAAGCAAATGTTAAAAGTGAATTTATTTTTCCCAAAAAGAGACAAGATTGCAAACCTTTTAATGATATGCACTTTTATTTACTGGTTAGTGTGAAACATTTTAAAACCAAAATGAGTTAAGCTCGACAGGTGTGTAAACATCCCTATGTAGTATCCTGTGTATGCAGTAATGCCAACTCTTGCGACTTATTCGCGACACATGTGATTTTTAATGAAAATTTAGCCCAACTCACGATCTCGTGATTCAACAGCAAAATCTTGCGTTTTTTTCCTCAGGGAATGACGCAATGACGCTGGGCGGGAGTTGAACAGCATGGTAGTACTCCGATTGGTCAGTGAGCAGCAGCGCCACACAGCATAGGCTACAGGGATTGGAACGCTCCCCGGGGACATGCGCACAAGGATTGGAACCTTCGGTAGCAGGTGTTCCTGCACTGCGAGCACCCAGCGCTCTCTTCGCGCACACCCCGACTCATGGCTCGCGTTGCTAGGGACCCAGCCAGAGGCCACACGTGGTGCGCTGCTTTCCCACAGCACTTCAATTCAAATCATCCAAATGAAAGAGTGTGGAGTGTGCTTCAAGGGCTGGAAGCATTGTCAGGAGTGAAGTGATGCGAGTGTAACCAGAGAATCACCTGCAACGGCTTCTCTTCCCGCTCCCGTATTGTTACCTCTGGCGACATCATCCGAAAACACAGCGTCAGTTTCCACATGTACGCTGACGACACCCAGCTCTACCTCACTACATCTTCTCTTGACCCCTCCACGGTGTCTAAATTGTCAGACTGCTTGTCCGACATCCAGTTCTGGATGAGCAAAACTTTTCTCCAATTAAATATTGGGAAAACCGAAGCCATTGTTTTCGGTCCCCGCCACAAATTTCGTTCCCTAGCCACTGACTCCAACCCTCTCACTAACATCTGTCTGAGGCTGAGCCACACTGTTCGCAACCTTGGTGTCATATTTGACCCTGAAATGAGCTTCCGACCACATATCCGCAGCAAAACAAAGACCGCCTACTTCCACCTCCATAACATTGCCCGTCCTCGTCCTTGCCTCAGCTCATCCGCTGCTGAAACCCTCATCCATGCCTTTGTTACCTCTAGACTTGACTATTCCAACGCACTCCTGGCTGGCCTCCCACATTCCACCCTACGTAAACTTGAGGTCATCCAAAACTCGGCTGCCCGTTTCCTAACTCGCACCAAGTCCCTTTCGCCCATCACCCCAGTGCTCGCTGACCTACATTGGCTCCCGGTTAAGCAGCGCCTCGATTTCAAAATTCTCATCCTTGTTTTCAAATCCCTCCATGGCCTCGCCCCTTCCTATCTCTGTAATCTCCTTCAGCCCCACAACCCCCCACGATATCTGCGCTCCTCTAATTCTGCCCTCTTGAGCATCCCTGATTATAATCGCTCAACCTTTGGTGGCCGTGCCTTCTGTTGCCTAGGCCCTAAGCTCTGGAATTGCCTGCCTAAACCTCTCCGTCTCGCTACCTCTCTTTCCTCCTTTAAGACGCTCCTTAAAACCTACCTCTTTGACCAAGCTTTTGGTCACCTGCCCTAATTTATCCTTATGTGGATCGGTGTCAAATTTTTTGTCTTAAAATACTCCTGTGCAGCGTCTTGGGACATTTTACTACGTTAAAGGTGCTATATAAATACAAATTGTTGTTGTTGAGTGGAACTGCTATTCATTCAGAGATGAAGAAAGAAAAGGACTTGCATTTATATAGCATCTTTCACGACCACTGGACCCCTCAAAGCACTTTACAGCCAATGAAGTATTTTTGAAGTGTAGTCACTGTTGTAATGTAGGAAAAGTTGTACTGTGAACGTCGGGAATGTGAATCAAAAATGATAGAAATACATAACTATAATAACTGGGAGCTCACCACGTTGGACTGTTTCAGGAACTCCTTGACGGCTTTGTTGAACTTATTCTGCAGCTTCGGAGCACATGGTCTGAAGTACTCAGGAAATACTGAGCATGTACAGCAGGTCAGTGAGCAACTTACATAGTATTACTTTGTTCATTGAAGACAGCACAGGCAGCTGTTGGTGCTGTAATGGATACGGTAAACTGCCTATAGGGCAGACAGTGAGTTGCGGAGCAAGACTTTGGCTCTCACTCCTGTGACAGACCTGTGTACTGAGCCCACAGTGACCTTAGCCCAAATGTCAATCACCGTCAGACCCCACATCAATATTGTTAACACTGTCACACATCTCGCTGAGACTTTGAAAAAATGGGCATTACAAAGTCTTCATTTTATGCTTAGAATACAAGAATTTTGCACATACCTAATACTGAAAAATCATCTGCCCGAAAATAGCAACGTGGTGATAACAGGTAGGATTTTCAGGACATTTTTTGTAAAGCATTTTCAGATGCAGTAATATAGTTTTTGTAAAGAGCTGTGGCCTGTTAGCAATTAAATAAAGCCACTAATGAGGTTTATAAACCAACTCAATCTATACTGGTTTTTGTTTTTTTTAAAAAAAGCAACTCATGATTTCTATACCACATCTCATGATTTTTAAGAGTTTGTCTCCTGATTTATGAGGCGGTGGGGTTGGCAATACTGTGTGTGGGTCAGAGTTCAGACTTTCAAAGTCACCCCACCATTTAGTTCAACTAGAGCTGCTACAGGACAGTCTTTTTTTTGAGGGATGACTGGAAATTTCTGAAAAATGCTTAAAAAAAATATATATTAGTACATCTGGTTGACTTGTGTCTTCTGCTTTGGAATGGTTCATTATTGAAGGTTATTAACGTTCCCAGTGAAGTTGACTGGCACTAGATGCTACCCCCAACCCTGCTCCTGGACCATTCCTGCACAGGGCAGCCACGGGGCCAGCTCCTCGGCACGCGCTGCCACTCTCGCGATAATCACTTGGGCTTCTCGCTCGCTCGCTGCTTGGTAACCAGCGGCAGCAATGGCCGCAATACGAAGAATCCTCGCTCTGCAGCATCTCGGCTCCCGGTACTGGCAGCCGGGCAGTTTGTGCAAGTCTGCCTCTAACCGTCAGGCGGGGCGGCGAGCCGGGCTCTGCCTGGCGGTTATTTGCGGTGTTGGAGGCGCGGCGGTCGGCTCCTGGTCTTATTATTACATGGAGTCGGAGATTGGGAAGAGGAGCGGGCTCCCCCGCTACGGTGATGTGCGTGTGCCGACTGTAAAAGCCAAGGGAAAGGCCAAGGTAGGAGCCAGCGCGGTGTTTTGCGGAGCGCGGCGCCCCGCTCCTGGGCTGCAGTGTCAGGAGACAGTTGAGCATCTTTTTGGTGTTGTCCATGGATGCTGCCCGAACCTGACATTTTACCACAGAAAAACCCGCAACAAACCGCAAGAGTGGCAAAAATAATCATTTGCTAATTTTGGCGAAGCATTTTCTGCAACGATTGCTCCATTCAGAAGGCACGTCCTTTGACATGTCGTGGCGCATGTTGGGATGCTGTGCCACCCACCCATTTGGTTTCAAGCTGTTCGATCCGCCGTGGCGTTGCCCAGGTTGTGTCTGAGGATACAGGGTCAGTCCGCCTGTCACTTCGTTGATGCTTCTGTCCCAAGTGGCAGCCGCTGTTCAGCAGCATCCCGACCGGGACGAATGTGGCGATCTGCGCCCCGCCATCCTCCCAATGGCAACCTACCTGCAATTGGCGACATGCTGAAAGGATAGAAATAATGAATGTGATCAAGAGTATGCATGTATGTCAGTTTGGTCTACCTGGTCTGTCTTTGTTTATCTTGTCTATCTATCTGAAGGTTCACTGAATTTGACAATTAAATATTGTAAAATAAATTACGACAATTATGGAAATTGTCAAAGACCAAGATGGAAATAATTAATGAAATGTTGGATAGGATCTCAAGCGGGAAAATACTTTATTAAAGTAGTAAAATGGCAGTAGTTGATGTGGAGTGGGGGCAGGTGAGAGAAAAATAAGTTATAAATGGGAATTGGGGAGAGACTAAAGGGGCACGATTGGAGCTAGAATGTGCCAGGAGATGGCGGGGAAGGTGGGAATGGCCTAGAGGCCAATTTATAGTAAATTAGTAATTAATAAAACTGCAAAAAAGACATGAAGATCGATGGGAAAGGTCAAGAGGAGGGCATGAAAAATTATTGGAAAATAACAAACTTACATTTATATAGTGCCTTTCATAGCCTCCGGATATTCCAAAGTGCTACCCAGCCAATTAATTACTTTTGAAGTGTAGTAACTGTTGTTATGTAGGTAGATGTGGAAGTCTATCTGTACACAGTAAGGTCCTACAAACAACAATAAGATAAATGATCACCTAATTTGCATTGGTTGAGGTATAAATGTTGGCCAGAACACCAGCAAAATTCCTTTTCTCTTCGAATAGTGCAATGGGATCTCTTGTCCACCTGACAGGCAGACATGGCCTCAGTTTAATTAGTCATCCAAAACATGGTACCTCCAATAATGCAGCACTCCCTCAATACTACACTGAAGTGTCAGCCTACATTACGTAGTCAAGTCCTTGAAGGGTGTGGGGGTTGGGGTGGGCTTAAAGAGAGACAAATTGGGAGTGGGGAGATTTCTGAATGTCTGAGCTGGGAAATTGATTTAGGCAAGATTCAGGGCTGGTGAGTAGTAGGTTGGGCCTGGATGCCCGATCTCAGAAAAATTAAGTAATTAATTAAAAGGCAAAATCTATTTAAAATAAAAATGAACTATTTAAACCTATCTCTAATATCTAGACAGGGAAACTAAGTTTTTTTTTGTCCGAGAGTTGTGAAGATTCTGAAGCTGTATAGTGGTAAGTTAGCAGTGGGGAATTGAAGCTCCATCTAGTGGTAGAAGTGCAATGGCGGACGTGACCAGGGGGCCGTGACATCTAGTAGCTGCTCGCTTAATACTGTAGTGGGGAAATTCTGTTCGAGCCACATAGAGGCATGACAGAATGGTGATGTCTAATTAAAGAAGGTGCAGCATATAAAACAATTTAGTATATTATATGTAGATTTCAAATAGTTGCTTATGCCTCCCAATGTTTCTTTTAATGGATGTTGTTAGCATCTGGTTGTAAACATTAAAAGAACTGCATTATTACTGATGGGGGGGGGGGCAAAATACCTGAGAGGAGAAATGAAAGGTGGCATGACTGGGTGACAGGAAGAAAGAAGAAAGAAAGACTTGCATTTATATGTCATCATCAGTAGTAGGGAAAATGCTAGAATCTATTATTAAGGACGTTGTAACAGGGCACTTAGAGATTAATAACAGGATTGGGCAAAGCCAACACGGATTTATGAAAGGGAAATCATGTTTGACAAATCTGTCAACTAGCAGAATAGATAAGGAGGAACCAGTGGATGTGGTATATTTGGATTTTCAGAAGGCATTCGATAAGGTACCACATGAGAGGTTATTAAACAAAATTAGGGCTCATGGGATTGGGGGTAATATACGAGTCATATGACACAGAAGGAGGCCATTCGGCCCATCGAGTCCATGCCAGCTCTCTGTAGAGCAATCCAGTCAGTCCCATTCCCCTGCTCTATCCCCGTAGCCCTGCAAGTTTATTTCCCTCAAGTGCCTATCCAGTCTCCCCTTGAAAACATTGAGTGTCTCCACTTCCACCACTTCCGTCGGCAGCGAATTCCAGGTCCTCAACACTCGCTGCGTAAAAAAGTTTTTCCTCACGTTCCCACTGTATCTCTTGCCCAAAACCTTAAATCTGTGTCCCCTAGTCCTTGTACCATCAACTAGCGGAAACAGCCTTTCTCCGTCGAGCCTATCTAAACCTGTCATAATCTTGTACACCTCTATCAAATCACCCCTCAACCTCCTTTGCTCTAATGAAAACAAATCCAGCTTCTCCAACCTGTCCTTGTAGCTAAGATTCCCCATCCCTGGAGCCATTCTGGTAAATCTCCTCTGCACCCTCTCAAGTGCCTTCACATCCTTCCGAAGGTGTGGGGACCAGAACTGGATGCAATACTCCAGTTGTGGCCTAACCAGCGCTTTATAAAGGTTCAGCATAACTTCTCTACTTTTGTACTCAATACCTCTATTTATGAAGCCCAAGATCCCATATGCTTTGCTAACCACTCTCTCAATATGTCCTACCACCTTCAGGGACCTATGCACATTAACTCCCAGGTCCCTCTGTCCCTGCACACTCTTTAAAACTGTGCCATTAAGTGTATACTGCCTCTCCCTGTTTCTTCTGCCAAAATGCATCACCTCACACTTTTTTAAATTCCATCTGCCACTTGTCTGCCCATTCTGCTATGTCCTGTTGCAGTCGATTGGTATCATCCTCACTGTTTGCCACACCCCCAAGTTTGGTGTAATCGGCAAATTTAGAAATTCTACTCTGTATTCCAATATCCAGGTCATTTATAAATTTTTAAAAAGCAGTGGCCCCTGCACTGACCCTTGGGGAACACCACTGTCTACCATCCTCCAATCCGGAAAAACAGCCATTGACTACAACTTGTTGTTTTCTGTCCTTAAGCCAATTCCTTATCCAAGCTGCCACTGACCCACCTATTCCATGAGCCTCAATTTTGTTAACCAGCCTTCTATGTGGTACTTTGTCAAATGCCTTCTGAAAATCCATGTAGACAACATCCATTGCATTCCCTTCATCAATCCTCCCTGTTACTTCATCAAAAAATTCAATTAGATTAGTCAAACACGATCTGCCTTTTACAAATCCGTGTTGGCTCTCCTTAATTAGCTTAAACCTCTCCAAGTGACCGTTAATATTTTCCTTGATTATTGTTTCTAAAACTTTACCCACCACTGATGTTAAACTGACCAACCTGTAGTTACTAGGATTGTCCTTACACCCTTTCTTGAACAATGGTGTCACATTTGCCACTTTCCAATCCTCGGGCACCTCCCCCGCATCTAGGGAAGATTGGAAAATTATGGCAAGCCCTTCTGCTATCTCCTCCCCCAATTCCCTTAGCAACCTGGGATGCAAGCCATCTGGACCAGGCGACTTGTCCACTCTAAGCATACCCAGCCTTTCTAGTGCATCCTGTCTATCAATTTTCACCCCTTCCATTGCTTCTACCTTTTCCACTTTTACCGATATTTTGTCAGCATCCACCTCCTTAGTAAACACCGATACAAAGTACTCATTGAGTATTCTAGCCTTGCCCTGCGTCTCTAAGCATATATCACCTTCTTTGTCCCCAATAGGTCCCACCCCACCTCTTACTATACACTTACTGTTTACATGCCGGTAGAAGATTTTTGGGTTCCCTTTTATGTTAACCACCATTCTACTCTCATATTCTCTCTTTACCAATCTTATTTTCATCTTCACTTCCCCTCTCAACTTATTGTATTTGGTCTGGTTCTCTCTTGAAGAATTCACCTGACCTTTTTTTTGATTCTTCATCTTCTCTATCTCCCTCGTCATCCAAGGAGCCCTTGCATTGGTTCCCTTACTCTTCCCTCTTGTTGGAATGTACTTAGCCTGTACTTGGAGCATCTCCTCCTTAAAGATCACCCATTGTTCTGTTACAGTTTTTCCTGTCAGTCTTTGGTTCCATTTTACCCTGGCTAGATCCTTTCGCATCCCATTGAAGTTAGCCCAATCCAGTTTAGAAGTTTCACTCTAGATTGTTCCTTGCTCATCTCCATTGCTAATCTAAATCTTTTGATACAATGATCACTCGTACCCAAGTGTTCTCCCACAGACACTTGGTCAACCTGGCCCACCTCATTCCCCAGCACCGGATCCAGCAATGACTCCTAGTTGGGCCAAGAACATACTGGTCAAGGAAAATCTCCTGAACACATTTCAGAAATTCCTCCCCATCCTTTCCCTTTACCCAATCAATATTTGGGTAATTAAAGTCCCCCAATAACACCACTCTTTCGCTCTTGCATATCTTTGTGATTTCCCTGCAGATTTGCTCCTCTACCTCCCCCTCACTATTTGGAGGTCTATAGAATACCCCCAATAGCGTGAACATACCCTTTTTGCTCCTCAATTCTAGCCAAATGGATTCTGTCCTTGTCCCCTCAAGAACATCCTCCCTTTCCAACACTACCTTCCTTAATCAGCACTGCCATCCCACCTCCCTTTTTTCCTTCCCTATGTTTCCTGAACACCTTGTACCCTTGAATATTAAGTGCGCAGTCCTCACTTTTTAAGCCACGTTTCCGTTATTGCCACAACATCATATTGCCACACAGCTAATTGTGCTTGTAGCTCACCAACCTTATTCACCACACTTTGTGCGTTTACGTACATGCATTCTAAACCCATTTTTGAATTTTTCATAGTCTTTCTTAGTCTGCTCCTATCTAATATGGTACTACTTTCTTCTCAAGTACTATCCAACATACTCACTCTTTTATGCACCTAATTCCTCTACTATCCATACTAGCACGGATTGAGGATTGGTTAATGGACAGAAAACAGGGAGTAGAGTAAACGGGTCATTTTCGGGTTGGCAGGCTGTAACTGGAGGATCAGTGCTTGGGCCTCAGCTATTCTCGATCTATATCAATGATTTGGATGAAGGGACCAAATGTAAAATATCCAAGTTTGCTGATGATACAAAGCTGGGTGGGATTGTAAGTTGTGAGGAGGATGCAAAGAGGCTTCAAGGGGATATCGACAAGCTAAGTGAGTGGGCAAGAACATGGCAAATGGAATATAATGTGGAGAAATGTGAAGTTATCCACTTTGGTAGGAATAATAGAAAATCAGAGTATTTTTTAAATGGTGAGAGATTGGGAAATGTTGGTGTTCAGAGGGACCTGGGTGTCCTTGTACATAAATCACTGAAAGTTAACATGCAGGTACAGCAAGGAATTAGGAAAGGAAATGGTATGTTGGCCTTTATTACAAGAGGATTTGAGTATAACATAAACATAGAAACATAGAAGATAGGAGCAGGAGTAGGCCATTCGGCCCCTCGAGCCTGCTCCGCCATTCGATGAGATCATGGCTGATCATCTAAACTCAGTACCCTGTACCTGCCTTCTCCCCATATCCCTTGATACCTTTAGCTTTAAGAAATATATCTAACTCATCCTTGAATATATTTAATGACTTCGCCTCAACTACCTTCTGTGGTAGAGAATTCCACAGGTTCACCACTCTCTGGGTGAAGAAATTCTTCCTCATTTCTGTCCGTAGATTATGACCCCTGGTTCTGGACTCTCCGACCATCGGGAACATTCTTCCTGCATCTAGTTTGTCCAGACCTGTCAGAATTTTATATGTTTCGATGAGATCCCCTCTCATTCTTCTATACTCCAGTGAGTATAAGCCCAATCGACCCAATCTCTCCTCATATGTCATTCCTGCCATCCCAGGTATCAGCCTTGTGAATCTTCGCTGAACTCCTTCCATGGCAAGAACATCCTTCCTCAGATAAGGCGACCAAAACTGCACACAGTACTCAAGGTATGGTCTCACCAAGGCCCTGTACAACTGCAGCAGGACATCCCTGTTCCTATACTCAAACCCTTTCGCTATGAAGGCCAACATACCATTTGCCTTCTTCACCGCCTACTGCACCTGCATGCTTACTTTCAGTGACTGGTGCACAAGGACACCCTGGTCTCGTTGCACTTCCCCTTCTCCCAATCTATTGCCATTCAGATAATAGTCTGCCTTTCTGTTTTTGACACCAAAGTGGATAACCTCGCACTTATCCACGTTATATTGCATCTGCCACGCTTCTGCCCACTCACCCAACCTGTCCAGATCATCCTGGAGTTTCTCGCTATCCTCCTCGCTGCACACACTCCCACCCAGCTTTGTGTCATCTGCAAACTTGGAGATATTACATTTAATTCCCTTATCTAGATCATTAATGTATATTGCGAATAGCTGGGGTCCAAGGACCGATCCCTGCGGTACCCCACTAGTCACTGCTTGCCACTCGGAAAAAGACCCATTAATTCCTACTCTCTGCTTTCTGTCCGCCAACCAGTTCTCTATCCAAGTCAATACCTTGCCCCCAATCCCATGTGCCTTAACTTTACACGCTAATCTCTTATGCGGGACCTTAGCGAAAGCCTTTTGAAAGTCCAAATACACCACATCTACTGGTTCTCCCTTATCTATTTTCCCAGTTACATCCTCAAAAAATTCCAGTAGATTAGTCAAGCACGATTTACCTTTTGTAAATCCATGTTGACTTTGTCCGATCCTGTCACTGTTTTTCAAATGCTCAGCTATTACATCCTTTATAATCGACTCTAGCATTTTCCCCACTACCGATGTCAGGCTTACCGGTCTGTAATTCCCCGCTTTCTCTCTACCACCCTTTTTGAATAAGAGTAAAGACGTCTTACTGCAATTATATGGGGCCCTGGTGAGACCACACCTGGAGTATTGTGTACAGTTTTGGTCTCCTTACCTAAGGAAGGATATACTAACCATTAGAGGGAGTGCAACGAAGCTTCACCAGACTGATTTCTGGGATGGGGGGATTGTCCTATGAGGAGAGATTGAGTAGACTAGACCTATATTCTCCAGACTTTAGAAGAATGAGAGGTGATCTCATTGAAACATTCAAAATTCTTACAGGGCTTGACAGGGTAGATGCAGGGAGGATGTTTCCCCTGGCTGGGGAGTCTCGAACCAGGGGTCACAGTCTCAGAATAAGCGGTCGGCCATTTAGAACTGAGATGAGGAGAAATGTTTTCACTCACCGGGTGGTGAATCTTTGGAATTCTCTACCCCAGGGGGCTGAGGAGGCTTCTCCGGATATTCTCACTCAAATACTGGACACTTCACTTTAGAATTGCGGTAATCTTTTTCACTAATGATTTGGTGTGCACTATTCTGCATCTTGAACATTGGACTAACCAGTAAGATATGCTAGTGAATGTCCTCAAGTATGGTATTATACTTTCCATAGCTCAAGAGCAGATCTTTTAAAATATTGGCTGGAAGCTCCAGGAATCATCTGGTCGTAGTTGTTGATTCATTAGTTCGGAGGGGCTTGGTGGATGCCAACTTCAGTCTGGAGAAAGTCTTCCAGGAAGTGTGAAGAGCACTTTGGTCTGTCTTCAATGGCAGCGAAGTTCCATTGCAGATTAAATTTGGGGCATCTAAAATATGTTAAAATACTTCTGCTCTATGGTTTGGAACTCCTAGGCATTCAAGAGGCTTCTTGTAGCCCCATGTGAGATCCAGAATCTCTTATTTGCTTTACTACAATATACCCATTCTGTATTACCTTCTGATACACTTGCAATTTTATTTTAAATATTTAATATACCTATAACCTTTCCAGAATAACACTTTTGCTTCAAAAGCAGAATTGTGGTAGATTCCAAAATGCTGGAAAGCACACCAAAAAGTAGTTTTTATATAAAAAAAAAATTCCCCCAAGTTGGCATGCTTCCAGATCCCCTAGGAAGTAAATTTTGCATCCTTAATACTTATCTTTGCCCTAAGAAATGTCTAAATCTGCCACTACAAAAAAAACACTTGTGTAATTTTTCTCTGCGCTACAAATGATGGATATATTTGGTCTATCTGCAGCTTAAGTTATGACAAGCCAAGTCCCATTGGACTCTCAATGTAACTACTTGTTTTCACGTGTCATAGGAAAGTCCTTTGGCTTCAGTTTTCACAGAAATCGAACTGTATTGCAAAATGTGATACTTCCTGACAACGTTTTACTTTCAGATAAATGTGAAATGTATATCAATTGCACACAATCCTATAATACTACAGAGTAGTGACATTTAAAGGTCTTATAAACACCTACTATATATCTTGTTTTGACAGGTTATACTTGTGTTTCTGAGGATCAATGTCAGGCACATAAATGATTAATTACTTAATTAAGTAGCTTGTTATTAGGAGCAATGTACAATGTGCGAAGTAAAATAGAAATCCATAACTGTTTAATATTCAGAGTATTTGAAGCACCTGAGTAAGGAAGTAGTCATGTAAGTAATTTGGAATCTGACTTTTATCAATTGTTCTCCATACACTGCTTCCATCTGCTAGACAAGTAAGGTAATCCAGGCCACAGGTCTCTGCATTTAACAGTGTTGCTCTGTGATTAATATAACAGGAAACACACTAGTTTCCAGATACATCAGAATCTAAAGTTTAGGAACAGGAAATTGCTAATTGCTACAGCAAATCTATCCCTTTTCTGCCTTCTCACCGTATCCCTCAATGTCGTCTTTATTCCAGAAACCCACCCAATTGCCTCTTGAAGCTATGCCGACTGTTCACTTAAATGACCTTCCCTTTATTCCACAACTTTATTGATCTCTGTGTACAAATGTTGTGTGTGCTTTTTCTTATTCCTAATATCCTAAATTTTAGCTTGTCCCTCATTTATTTGAACTTTTTTCCCAGTGAAAAAATTGCCTGGATCAAATTTATCAATCCACTTTATAAACTTAAATTTCAAGTATGTTACCTTCCAAACAAAGCAAATAAATTTCCTTGATCTTTGCTCATAATTTAAACTAATAATAGCTGGATTGATCTTGGTTGCTAACTTTTGTACTTTGTCAAGGGCAGTAATATTGGTTGAACAGAAATGCATGCGTTACTCAAGATGGGTGTTACAAATTTCAGGGCTGTACTAGATATACTCTCCTCTCGGGATCAACATCACTGGTTTCTTTTGGTAACGGATCTTGTATTCCTTACAATCAAGAATTTACCGTTACTATCCAATATCTAGTTGTGAGACTCAGGAGGCCATAACAATTGAACTGGATACTTTAATCCTGCATGTGCCATGACATACATTTCTCTCGACTTCTAAAAGGTAGATTGATTAATATTGTAGCAAGATGAGGCCAAAGACAATGGCCTTGGTCTTTCCAATGTTTAATAATTGGATGAAATTGCAGCTCATCCAGGACTGGATCTCGGATAAATAGGCTGACAACACAGAGGCAGTGGTTAAGAGAGTTTGAGAGGTGATGGAGAGGTAGAGCTGTATGCCATCTGCGTATATATGGAACCCGACGCTATACCTTCGGATGATGTTGCTGAGGGGCAGCATGTAGATGAAGAATAGGAGGGGGTAAAGATAGATCCTTGGGGATGGGAAGAAAATCCATTGCTGGAGTCTCTGGCTGCAATTGGATAGGTAAGACTGTAACCAAGCGAGGGCAGCCCTACTGAGCTGGACAGCAGAGGAGAAGCATTGGAGGAGGATAGTGTGGTCAACCATGTCAAAGGCCTCAGAGATCGAGAAGGGATAGTGTACCACAGTCAGTGTCGCAGAGGATGTAATTTGTGACTTTGATTAGGGCTATCAGTGCTGTGGCCGGGGCGGAAACTTGATTGGAAAGATTCATATATATAGTTGCAGGAAAGATGGACAAAAATTTGGGAGGCAACATTGCGTTCAAGAGCTTTGGAGAGGAAAGGAAAGTTAGAGATGGGGTAATAAAAACAAAGTGCTGGAAATACTCAGCAGGTCAGGCTGCATCTGTGGAGAGAGAAACCGAGTTAACATTTCAGGCCGATGACCCTTCGTCAGACCCTTCGTTATTTCAGATTTCCAGCATCTGCTGTATTTTGCTTTTGTGTTAGAGATGAGGTGGTAGTTTGCAAGCACAGCGAGGTTGAGGGTGGGTTTTTTGAGGAGAAGGGGTAATGACAGTTTTGAAAGAGAAGGAGCAGTACCTGAAGAGTGGGAACTGTTTACAATATCAACTAACGTGGAGGCAGGGAAGTTGGATGGTTAGTAGTTTAGTGGGAATGAGGTCAAGAGAGCAGGAGGTGGCTCTCGTGGACAAGATGAGCTCAGAGAGGGCATCATGAGGGGAGATGGAAGAGATTCTAGAAAAAGACACAGATCAGGGCTGGGGCATCATAGACATGACCAGGTCAGTCTCTGATGCAATCTCCTTCCAAATAAGAAGAGACGGCTAACCAACTGTGTACTTGATACCCTAGAAGTGACTTAATGAATAAACTGGCTCATGGTGTACTAAGGATTGAAAGTTATAAGGTTGTAGGTGAACATTGTAGCTTTTCTCAGTTAAAGGATTTGCACATGACCTCAAAAATAACCCAACAATCTGGATTACAAATTCTTGCCTTGTAGATTGGGATCAAAACCTTTTTTACCTCTTCAGACACTGGGTTTCAGACATCACTAAACATCTTGCCATCTCTTGTCCCACTATATCTAATCTACAATAGAATAGGTGACATAAGATTGCTAGGTTAATGTCTAATTAATTAAGAAGTTAGTTTTTAAATGGCTAGATATATGGGGTGCAAAATTTGGATTTGTAATGCCCGTCTTTTGGGCGCAACGAGTGCCCTTAGGTCCAAAATGGCATCTGCGGCACGTGCGCACACTTCTGGTGCGAGTCACGCCAGATGCCATATTGGCGAGGGCGTTAGCAGCACGCGCAGTGAGCATCTGCTGGAAGTATGTAGAGTAGGCAACGCGATTTGACACCAGCGCTGCCATTTTGGAGCTCACTGCTCCAGCTAACCGCTTCTCTTAAGTTCGCACAACTGAACACGTGTTCAGCAGCAGGGAAGACCCCCCCCCCCACCACCAGTGCTATTTAAAGGATCATCAGCTACTTTCAGGTTAGTTGCTGATTGAGCTCTACTGGCTATTGCTACGATTGTACAAGTGTTTCGTGCTTTCTAGAGTTCTTTAAGGTTGCTAAAGTCTATAGGGAGTAGCGTGGCAGGTGCTGAAGGACTTTGTCCTGACTTCAAGCTTCTGCACAAACCAGTTGCTCCCAAACATGGGTACACTAGCAGGAATTCCCCTTGGAATACAGCATGACTTGGAGAATGAATAGAGGCCACGCACATCAGGAAAAACTGCTGGAAGAGGGGGAGAAAGGCGCTCAGCTGGAAGTCACATCTGCCCAGGGTGTTCAGGGAGCAATTCTCCTACCTCAACCTCAGCGAGGAACAATGTGTGAGACGTCTGCGCTTCATTATTGATGTCCTCACTGAAATCTGACACCTGCTGCAGCCACAAAAGCAACCTCCGAGCAGGGCAAGGACAGTTTGCCAGTGGCTGTGGAGGTGACCGTAGCCATGAAATTTTAAGTGTCGGGCTCCTTCCAGGCAGGAGCTAGAGATATTGCAGCATCGCACAGTTTCCTGTCCACCTTTCCTTCAGGGAGGTCACTGAGGCTCTGTATTCTAAGAGAGCTGACTACATTTCATTCTCTCTTGCCAGAGAGCATGTGGTTTCGCAAGGATTACAGGCTTCCCATGGTGTAGGGAGCCATTGACTGCATGCACATCGCTTTGTGGGCTCTGCATGTCAACTCTGCCATGTACCGGAACTGAAAGGGATTCCACTCCCTCAACGTCCAGCTGGTGTGCGACCATTGGCACTGAATCATGCTGGTCAATGCCCAGTATCCTGGCAGCAGTCATGATGCCTTCATTCTGCGGCAGTCCGCTGTGCCATCTGCATTTGAGGCACCACGACAAACTAAAGGGTGCTTATGGGCGACAAGGGCTATCCAATAACGACATGGCTCATGACTCCAGTGCACAATCCACGCACACGTAGGGAGCATGCATACAATGAAAGCCATGCTGCCACACGAAATATGATAGAGCAGACCATTGGCATGCTGAAACAATGGCCCGAAAATTAAACCTAATACGCGAGAGTACGCACTGTGTACTCTCGCGTATTAGGTCCCGAATTGCCGGTTTCCTGCATGCACTGCGCATGCGCGGGAAACCGGCACTTCGTGAATTGCAAAGGGGGCGGTTCCTAAGTGAACTGCGTGCGCACTACAGGTTTGAACGCACAGGTAAGTGGTGAAGATTTTACACATAAAGCAGGCGTAGGACCCCCTTTTAACAAGGTAAGTAGTTAATTAAGTGTTATTTTAAATTTTTTTCAACAGGTTTATCTTTTTTAGAGACTTTAAAGAAAGGTAAGTTTATTTTTATAACTTTTAAAAAGATTTAAAATTTTTTCAAAAATTTAATTTTTTGTTTAAAGTGGTTAATTTATTTAACTATACTTATTTTATTAATGTGATGGCTTTTTTTTAAATTTAATTGAGGTTTAGCTGTTCTTTTGGGGGTTTGTAGTATTCATAGCTTTGACAGCCCTTGCTGTCAAAACTATGAATGAAAGATGGTGTGCTGCCATTGGCTCTAACTGAATCACGTGATTCCAGAGCTCGCACGAACTAATTGCGCCTCTGGGATACGCAAGCACTGCACGGTTGCAACAGGGAGAGGCTCTGAAACTAAAGTTCGTGTGGGCCCCAAACAAAAAGGTAGGCGCGGAGTGCGATATCGCGGGGAATCCTTACCCCTGCGGGAACCATCGATGTTTAATTTCTGGGCCATTGTTTCTTTGGCCTGGACCACTCTGGAGGAGCCCTGCAGTACTCAGCAGAGTGGGTGTCAAGATTCGTGGTGATCTGTTGCATGCTTCACAACCTCGCCATCATGAGGGCACAGCCCTTACCAGCAGATATATGGTGAGCAGCTGAGGAGTAGAAAGAGGAAGGGAGGAGCCAACCTTGATAGCCCCTATCTGGACGGGATGTCCATGAACAACTCATCCAACTGCGATACCAGTAAATGCAACCCCAATTCCCCATTCACCAACATTCCCACACCTTTCCTTAACTCTGTCACTGACCATCTTGGCCACAATGCAAAAATAAAAGCCAATACAAAATAAACATTCCAAACCAAATTTATAAATCAAAGCATGCCATATTGCATACAAACGTAAACTAATCACCCTTGTGCATTCCCTTAGTGCCTGTCTTCCGTGTGCCTTTGCCTGTCTTAGTGCTCCTACTTGTTGCAACCATTGGGGTAGCACTATGGCTGGTGGAAGGCTGTTGACTTTCAGTGAGGGAGACTGCAGATGACCTTGGAGGACGACTTGAGCAGCTCTGGGCCTAGAAGGCCTGGCTGTGGATTGCACCATCTCGGCATGGGCGGCAGCAGTCTGGGCTGGCTGGCTGACAGGCAGTGACGAGGGCAATGGCAGAGTGGCAGTGGTGGGAACTGGAATGCTGTCGTTCAGTGAGAGGACAGCAGGTTCGTGCTCTACGGAGCGGGAACCACTGCCACTCCCCTGGGCCGGTGCCTCAACAATCTTAGTAATCTATTGGAGAACAGATTGCGGGACTGCTGTGACACACTGCAAGCCCCTTTGAACACTGGTATCCGCAGCCATAATGGCAGCAAACTGAGCTTGCGTGAGAGCAGTCTGAGCTTGCATGGCAGCAAGCTGACCTTGCATCACAGCAGTCTACGCTTCCACTGCAGCACCCAGACATTTCTGCTTGTGCTGCAGTGGAAGCTGATGCATCAGCCATCAGATGCTGCATCATGGGTGGGTCCATAAGTGTGTTAATAGAGTTGGCCACCATTTCCATGCTGGAAAGGATGGGCGCAAAGCCCTGTGCCAAGTTGGTGCCAGACTCCTCCATGCTCCTTGACGTTGCATGCAGGCTTTCTGGCAAGTTTCCCAATGCACCAAGCACTTCAGTGTGCATACCCATCAATCGCCTTCTGTAGCCCTCCCCATCGAAGTGCTCATCTGAGTCCTCTGCAGGAGTGCACGTCAACCCAAGCACCCCACCCACCCGCCCCTTCAACCACCGTCTGCCCCACCTGTGACAGAGACTGTAGGTCCTGCATTGGACTCATCAGTCACCTGAGAACTCATTTTTAATGTGGAAGCAAGCTATCCTCGGTTCCGAGGGACTGCCTGAGAGAGGTGCATTGAGCAGTGTCTGAAGCTAGTAGCACAGTTGGTGGGATATGGCATTTGAAGATGAATTCGCTGACCCTGACCACTTGTATGAGGCCATTGAACTTTTTGCGGCACTGCATCCAGGTCCTTGGGGCTTGACTCCTGGCATTGACCGTCACGGCTATCTGATCCCACTGCCATTTGGCGGGCCCCCTGTGGATACAGCTCTTCTCTCCTCTCCACCGTCTCCAGTGCAGATTCCGAGAACCTTGAAGCACGCTATCTCCCACGTTGTGCCATTATTCAGTATTTTTCCACGTTAGAGAGACTTGTACAAAGACTTGCACCACCTGCTCCAGCCACAATACACCTCGCCTTTACTAGGTGCAGGCTGGCTTTAAGTAGTACAGGCGAGCTTTAACTCGTGCTAGCCTCTCACGATTTTGGGCCCCCTGCTCAACATTTAGCGCTGGCTGCACGCTACAATCATGGTAAGGAGCAGGCAGCACGAAGTTGCCGTGCTGTCTGCACCACATTGAACGGGCGCAGGGTAATCGTGCATCGCGATCCCGTGCCCGTTTTCGGGAATGATGTAATTGAGCCCCCATGGAGTTTAGGGTGCCTGTGTACTGTAATGTAAAAGGGTCTTGGATTGTAAATTAAATAAAACTGCACCATTAGCTCCATAGTATACATCCCTAAAATTAATGGATACATTGAAACTATTGACTTCATGTATTGTAATACTGTGTGCATCTTTTTGAAACTTTGGTCAGCAGCTCCGATGGTAAGGAACTGGATAAGAAACTTGTACCCAATTTAATGCAAGGGCAGACATGTAATTGCAAAAATCTCCATTTTTAGGTCTTAAAACCCAAGTAGAGACAATTGAGTCTAAGTAAACAAAGAGAACTGAATGTGTATCCCAGCATTAGTAAGATAGCCTGCCTTTTCGTGGGATATGTGGAACACTCTTTGTTCCAGTCCTACTCGGGTCCCCTCCCTCACCTCTTTTTCCGGTACATTGATGACTGTATCGGTGCCGTCTCCTGCTCTCGCCCTGAACTAGAACATTTCATTCACTATGCTTCCAATTTCCACCCTTCCCTCACCTTCACATGGTCCATCTCCGACGCTTCCCTTCCCTTCCTCGACTTCTCCATCTCCATCTCTGGGGATAGGTTATTGACTAACATTCACTACAAGCCCACTGACTCCCACAGCTACCTGGACTACACTTCCTCCCACCCCGCCTCCTGTAAGGACTCTATTCCATTCTCCCAGTTTCTCTGTCTCCGCCGCATCTGCTCTGATGATGCCACCTTCCATACCAGTGCTTCCGACATGTCTTCCTTTTTCCTCAACCGAGGATTCCCCTCTACAGTGGTCGACACGGCCCTCGACCGTGTCTGTTCTATCTCCCACACTTCTGCCCTCACCCCTGCCCCTCCCTCCCGGAACCATGATAGGGTTCCCCTTGTCCTCACCTTTCACCCCACCAGCCTCCACATTCAACGGATCATCCTCCGCCACCTCCAGCGTGATCCCACCACCAAACACATCTTCCCCTCACCTCCCCTTTCAGCATTCCGCAGGGACCGCTCCCTCCGTGACACCCTAGTCCACTCCTCTACCACCCCCAGCACCCCTTCCCCTTCGCCTGGCACCTTCCCGTGCACGCGCAGGAGATGCAACACATGCCCTTATACCTCCCCTCTTCCCACTGTCCAGGGCCCCAAACACCCCTTCCAGGTGAAACAGCGATTTACTTGTACTTCCTGCAATTTAGTATACTGTATTCGCTGCTCACGTTGTGGTCTCCTCTACATTGGGGAGACCAAACGCAGATTGGGTGACTGCTTTGCGGAACACCTCCGTTCAGTCCGTAAGGGGGACCCCGAGCTCCCGGTCGCTTGTCACTTTAATTCACCGCTTCACTCCCACTCTGACCTCACCGTCCTCGGCCTATTACACTGTTCCACGGAAGCGCAGCGTAAGCTCGAGGAACAGCACCTCATCTTTCGTTTAGGCACGCTACAGCCCTCTGGACTCAATATCGAGTTCAACAATTTTAGATCATAACCTCAGCTCCAATCACATTTATATTTTATTTTTTCCACCCTTTTATTTGCCCCCCCCCCCCCCCCCACCCCCACCTTTTTTTTTCCTCCCAGAAGCTGGCAGCTGTCCTTCATTCTGCCAGTGGATTTCACACTTCTTTCAGCCTTAATCTGTCACATTAACACCACCTCTAGCCTTGCATATCTCTTAATGTCTCTTAATGTCTCTTCATCTCCCCCTTTGTTCCTTTATCCCCTCCCCCCTTTTCCCAGCTTTACCCTGGCCTTAAATCTATTTGATTTCCGGCTCTTCCCAGTTCTGACGAAAGGTCATCGACCTGAAACGTTAACTCTTTCTCTCTCCACGGATGCTGTCTGGCCCGCTGAGTGTTTCCAGCGTTTTCTGTTGTTATTTCGGATTTCCAGCATCCGCAGTATTTTGCTATCGTATTAGTAAGATAGTTATTTGGTAGCTTGTTAAGTAAGCCACACTTTGCTCTGTTGCCGAGCTCAGAAAGGGATCACACTAAACATTACTACAGTCTAGACCCCACACTACACATGAGTAATACCACAGGTAATCGCTATTCAAGAAAGGAGGGAGCGAGAAAGCAGGGAACTACAGACCAGTTAGCCTGACATCAGTAATCTATTATTAGGGACGTAGTAACAGGATATAATGGGCCAGATTTTCCGACCCCCACAGGTGCGTACGAGATGTGTATGCACCCGTAGGGCCCTCGCAAGTGCCGGTTTCAGGCATGCGCTAAAACCCGGCACTTGCGATCTCAAGAATCCTCTTGAAAGATCATCCGCCTGCTCGGGAAAAGGGCCTCTGCGGGTGGAGAGTTCTGCTTTCTGCACAACTTCCGCCCGCTGAAAATCTTTAAAAATCTTACGCCTGCTTTTACCAGCATAAGTTTTTTAAAAAAAAATTTTTTCACTCAGTGTTGGTATTGAGAGGGACCTGGGTGTCCTTGTACACAAATCACAGAAAGTTAACTTGCAGGTACAGCAAGCAATTAGGAAAGCAAATGGTAATTATTACAAAGGGATTGGAGTATAAGAGTAAAGAAGTCTTACTACAATTATATAGGGTCTTGGTGACACCACAGCTGGAGTATTTTGTACAGTTTTGATCTTCTTACGTAAGGAAGGGTATACTTGACTTCGAGCGAGTGCAACAAAGGTTCATGAGACTGATTCCTGGGATGAGGGGATTGCCCTATGAGGAGAGATTGAGTAGACTAGGCCTATCTTCCCTAGATTTTAGAAGAATGAGAGGTGATCTCATTGAAACATATAAAATTCTTACAGGGCTTGACAGGGTAGATGCTGGGAGGATGTTTCCCCTGGTTAGGGAGTCTAGAAACTAGGGGTCACTGTCTCAGAATAAGGGGTCGGCCATTTAGGACTGAGATGAGGAGAAATTTCTTCACTCAAAGGATTGTGAATCTTTGGAATTCTCTACCCCAGAGAGCTGTGGATGCTCAGTTGTTGAGTATATTCAAGACAGAGATCTATAGATTTTTGGATACTAAGGAAGTCAAGGGATGTGGAGTTGAGGTAGAAGATCAGCCATGATCTTATTGAATGGCGGAGCAGGTTCGAAAGGCCAAATGGCCTACTCCAGCTCCTATTTCTTTTTTTTCTTTTTTTTTCAGCTCCTATTTCTTATGTTATGTAATTGTGCGGAGGATAAATACCAACATGGACTGGTTGGGCCGAATGGCCTTTTTCCATGTTGTAACTTCCATGTTTTTCTAAATATAAATGTTATTTTTAGAAACAAAATAGCTGGTGCTTTTCATAATGGCAGATACTGTACTTTGAATGAAAAGGTAACTGCTAGTGCCAAACTCTAGCCAAAAGACATAAAAGCCTTTGCTCTTGTTCATGTTTATTTAGAGAGAAATATAGAACAATGGCTACTGAACAGAAAAGGCCACCTGTTCACTATTGCTATATATTTTCAGTCTTAAAACAAGATCAAGAGATACATGCTTTTGAAAAATAAGATAATCTTAATAACTAAAATAATAACAAAGACATGCACAATTGAAGTGATTACCACCATTTGTCTGGAATATAAGAAGTAATAGGGGAGGCTCTTGTGATTAAATGGATAAAGAGATGTTTAAAAGATTTATCGTAGACCAGTCTTGACATATTTTATGCCCAAATTCAATTCTGTGCAGATTTCTTATTAAAAGAACATTTGAATATGGTCTCCTAATTTGCACAGCCATTTTGCCTTGATGTCCACCTCCTTCAAGGGAGATTGAATGACTTTTTGTTTTTTTGCAGAATGCTCTTTGTTGTTCTGTCAGAGAGCACTGTGAAGGTTTAGGTGTGTAAGTGTTGCTTTAAGAGGGTGAAGATTGTGAAAAGAAGAATAGGAAGAGCTGTCTAGTGTGTTACCTTACCAGCACCACGTTACTAACTTAAGTACTTACGCTGTTGTGCTGGCATCCCTGTGAAGCACCACACACAGCCACAATCTTCCACATCCTTCTCTGCTCACCCATTTTAGCTTCTACCTTCCTTTCCTGTAGATCTGCCACAGCATGAGGTAGCACAGGAGGAGGAGGATGGTGATGATGAGGCCCAAACCACCCAGCTGCACGATCCTGCATTCGCTCTCTGGACAGCAGCACACCTCCGGCCATCCCCCTCACAGCACTTCACCAATGGAATGTAGGAGGCATTACCAAGCTGCCCAGGAGCAAGCTGATGGAGACGAGGCCCACCTCAGTCCCATGACACTTTTGTACTGCATGAGCCAACCACGTCCTGCGATCCTAGCCCTCAGGTGGCACTTAGCACCAGAATAGGTGTTAGGCACAGGGGAAGGATGGCATTAGAAAAGAATAGGATGATTGTGTGTACTTTGTAATTATTGGGGGAAAAAAAGTAGATTGCGTTGACATGGTACTTTGTTAATCATGGAGGTTACAGTCATACAGGAATGGCTGTACTCATTTGATGCTGACTTATTCATCAGGTGATGATTACTATCAATGTCATGTAGGAGTAAAGAGTGTTGATGTCTTGTCCTGTGGTAGGATTTGTGGTGTGTCCCTTTATTGGCAACTGGGGAAGAAGGCGGTCAGACGGTGGTGTCAAAAATAGCCTGTGTTACAGAGGAGAGAAGACTTCAGAGATGATCTGTGTTCTGATGTTCCTTACAGCAGTCACCGAGAACTCCTCTGAGTGCTGGTCATCATGATAGTCTGCTCCATGTAGTTTTGGTTCTAACTGAGCAAGGGCCTTCTCGTCAGCCATGTTCAAGTCCAGTCCTTCCTGAAGTGTGAAGTTGTGACAGACACTGCAGACTATAGTTATTCATTTCTATGGATTTTTGCACTGGAAGTTGCGTTAATTTGAACTCCAAAACAGCGCTGCACCTTCTACAGGGTATTTCGGACCTGTGTGAACAGGGCAAGTAACTGTGTATCTTAACCAGTCAAATTGTAGAATCCTTACTGAAACTCGCAGAGTCTGAACCAGGAAGTGCAAGTTAGAATATTTAATTCAATGCCAAATCATGTAATGAAAGTGAAATAAAGAGAGGGAAAGAAAGATGGG
This sequence comes from Squalus acanthias, assembly GCA_030390025.1. NCBI lineage: Eukaryota > Metazoa > Chordata > Chondrichthyes > Squaliformes > Squalidae > Squalus > Squalus acanthias. The sequence goes on along the minus strand of CM059426.1, from coordinate 77,393,505 downwards.
ATTAAGAAACAGAAAAAGTTAAAAAAAAAATCTCCAACATTAATTAAAATCTGAAGGAATGAGACTCCACACTTGTAAAAGTAAATTTTCAGTTGCAGAGAGGTTGTTTGGCAGTAATTAAGACTTATCACACCGTTAAAAATTCACGTAGACTGGAATGGACAGGCCCTAACTTTTTCTGGCGTGTTTAGTGGATATCTATCATGCAAGTACTGCAATTTCATGCCCTTCCATTTATTTCAATGGCGAGGCTGTCGGCGAGATACCAGTATAGTGGAGCTTCTGGAGGAACAGGGCAAATCGGAGAGCAATTTCCTGATTTCCGCGTTTAACTGCACAAGTGCGGTCACTGGAAGCTGCTCTCCGATTTACTCTTTAATAACGGTGAGCACCGCAAAATCTGGGCCATTGAGTTTGTGTATTAACATCAAATAATATAAAGTAGCATTTCTGGACACAAAATAACTGGCTATCTACTGAAAAGAACTGAGACTTTGGAGGAAGGTGGTCGAAGGCAGGATTCTAGTATAGTTTCTGAATCGATCTCAGACTTTGTAGCAAACAAAGTCCCTGTTCCCACTGTTTCTCAAACAGTTTAATCAATGGGCACAGACTTTTAAAGCAGCCTGGAGTGCTGGTTAACATTAATCACAAAAATACTTTTTTGTGCTATTTTTCTATTTATGCTTCTTTACCTTGGCCTTTTTGGAACTCGTGTGTTTAAGATGTACACAAGATGGATACTAAATCAAAATCATGTACTGTTGCCGTGTCATTTGTAAATCGTCGTTGACTTATAGTTCACTATCTTTATATAAACTAATTTTTGCGACAGTTACAGCCAAGCAAATGATGCAGAAATCATAGTATACAGCTCATGAATCATGTAGTTTTTTCTAATGCAAATTTTTAAATTTCAGGTTCATTCTTTATGCCCCATTATTTGTGTTGTGTGCTAGTACTAAGGCAGAATGATGTATTTTTCGGGTTGTTCAGTATTAGCTGTTGGAGGCATTTTGTTCCCACTTACCGTAAGTTGGTTGTATTATCATTTGGTGGGGATGACCCTGGAATGATGAAAGGCTAATGTGTTGTATTAGGTTAGATAAAAGATTAAATTGTCTCAGTTCACTTCCTTAAAGCTTTATCAACTTATTTGGCATCTGTTTTCCTTGGATGCTTGTGAATCTTTATCTGGAAGCCAATCATGTTGTCATGGGAAAAGCAAATGTGAAACATCTGAGTAAACATTTAGTGGTGTTGGCTCAAGGTAATATGAGACAATGTATTGGCAGTGAACCTTGCTTTTAGTTGGTACTTAAGATAATGATACAGAGTGCAACCCGCTTATAAGGAACATCTTTTTGCAGCGTTTTGTTTAAAAGTGGTTGAGAATTTGACAACAGAAAAATGAGAATGGGGGCAGGGAAACTCCAAGGACTTAAATTAAAATGAGCTTTAAAATCTGAAAGGTATTTTAATTCAGTTACAAAATGTTCACGCTTTGAATCAGTTTGAGGATTTTAGTGCACTGTAAGACCAGTAAGGGGCTCTCTGTGCACCTTCATTATAGGTAATCAGTGAAGTCTATTATTTTGGTCTTTCAGTTGTTACTGACAGTTTGTGAATGTAGTGTGAAATACTTAAAAGATCCCTGTGAGGTATAAATTTCTACTGCTTGCTAATAGTGGAAAAAATTGACTCGAATTTTTTTCCACTAACCTCAGCAAATGGAAGAATACCCAATACAAATCAGTGAATTTCTTCAGGTAGCGTTGGAGGTATACAGTCTTGAATTTCATCATACTCTTTCACTATAGTATCACTCTACCTACAATCACTGGCAATTGGTCATCAGTCATAGTCCCAGTGCACTCTGCTGTGCTGTCATGGTTAAGCAGTTGGTCATGTTGTTCCATCCTTTGGATAAGATATTGGGCCAGAAATTCGGCTCTCCGGCTTCCCGCGGGTGCAAGGATCGCGCGCGTACTTGCATACCGTGCCTGCCGTTGTGCTTCGGGCCCGCGTGGAATTCGGCTCCTGGGCCTCCTGCAGCTGCCGGCGCGCAGTGCTTGTGTATCCCAGGGACGCAGTTAGTTCGAAGCGTCCCCTGGGATCACGGACAGGAAGACCTGTCAAATCTATGAGTAGAGATCAGCCCCAAAACCTCACTAAACCTTCAAATAAATAAAAAAAAAAAAATCACATTTTTAAAATAACTATAAATTACATAAATTACGATAGCAAAATACTGCGGATGCTGGAAATCCGAAATAACAACAGAAAACGCTGGAAAAACTCAGCAGGCCAGGCAGCATCCGTGGAGAGAGAAAGAGAGTTAACGTTTCAGGTCGATGACCTTTCATCAGAACTGGGAAGAGCCGGAAATCAAATAGATTTAAGGCCAGGGTAAAGCTGGGAAAAGGGGGAGGGGATAAAGGAACAAAGGGGGAGATGAAGAGACATTAAGAGACATTAAGAGATATGCAAGGCTAGAGGTGGTGTTAATGTGACAGATTAAGGCTGAATGAAGTGTGAAATCCACTGGCAGAATGAAGGACAGCTGCCAGCTTCTAGGAGGAAAAAAAAAGAGGTGGGGGGGGAACATAAATTACATAAATTAACTACTTTAAACAAAAATTTAAATTTTTGAAAAAATTAATTATACATTTTAACGGTGCTAAAAATAAACTTACCTTTCTTTAAAGTATGTAAAAAAATAAACCTGTGGAAAAAATGTTTAAATTGCACTTAATTCACCACTTACCTTGTTAAAAGCAGGCCTTGCGCCTCCTTTTTTCCTGCGCAGCTTCTCCGTACTTACACTCACGGAGAAACCTGAAAAAAAAACGAAGTTCACTGCGTGCGCGCTGCCTCTCCGGCGCACGCGTTCGACCTCTGAACCCCTTCCTTCAGGGGAACAGAAGTTCCGGTTTCCAGCGTATGCACAGTGCATGCGCGAAACCGGCACTTTCGTTGGGTCTACAGGTGAGTACACAGCGCGTACTCACCCGTGGAGTTCCAAATTTCTGGCCCAATCAAGGTCTTGCCTATTCCACTGATTCAGGTGGACATTAAAAAAATCCAGTGGCACGAGTCAAAGAGGAGGAGGAAGTTCACCCAACACCTTTGCCAACATTCCTTCTTCTTCAGCCAACATCACCAAAAAAAAGTTTAGGTTAACTAGCTAGTCATATAATTTGAAGTTGGTGGGATCTTGCAGTGTGCAAAAATGGCTGCTGCGTTTGCCTATGTAATAGCTGAGACACGTCAAAGTAATTCATTGCATATTATGTGTTCGGAGACATTTCTGAAGTTTCATAATCTATGACAACATGGGGCTTGAACTGCCAACCTTCTAACATTAGGTGAGAGTATTACTAACAACAATAACTTGCATTTATATAGCGCCTTTAATGTAGTAAAATTTCCCACGGTGCTTCACAGGAGCGTGATCAAACTAAATTTGACATCAAGCCACATAAAGAAATATTAGGACAGGGAAGAGGTAGGTTTTAAAGCGTGTCTTAAAGGAGAAGAGAGAGGTAGAGACGGATAGGTTTAGGGAGGAAATTCCAGACCTTAAAGCCTCAGCAGCTGAAGGCACAGCTGCCAATGGTGGAGCGTCGAAAATCAGGGATGCGCAAGAGGCCAGAATTGGAGGAGGGTTGTAGGGCTGGAGGAAGTTACACAGATATATTACATAGGAGCAGACTAAGAAAGACTACGAAAAATTCAAAAATGGGTGTAGCATGCATGTCAACTACAAGAGAAATGCAGGGAACAGCACCAACCACTGTAAATGGCCACCTTTGATCTCACAAAGGCCTTCGACACTGTCAACCGTGAGGGATTATGGAGTGTCCTCCGCAAATTCGGCTGCCCTCAAAAGTTTGTCACCCATCCTCCGCCAGCTTCATGATGACATGCAAGCCGTGATCCTGACCAACAGTTCCACCACAGACCCAATTCACGTATGAACCGGGGTCAAGCAAGGCTGTGTCATCGCACCAACGCTCTTCTCGATCTTCCTTGCTGCAATGCTCCATCTCGCCCTCAGTAAGCTGCCCGCTGGAGTGGAGCTAATTTACAGAACAAACAGGAAACTGTTCAACCTCCGCCGCCTCCAGTCCAGATCCAAGGTCGTCCCATCCTCTGTCGTCGAATTAAAGTATGCAGACGACACTTGCGTCTGCGCTCACTCGGAGGTCGAACTCCAAACCATTGTCAACACCTTCACCGAAGCGTACGAGAGCATGGGCCTTACACTAAACATCCGTAAGACAAAGGTCCTCTGCCAACCTGCCCCCGCCACACAGTACTGCCCCCCCCCCTCCCCGATTATCAAAATCCACGACAAGGCCTTGGACAACGTGGACCACTTTCCATACCTCGGGAGCCTACTGTCAACAAGGGCAGACGTCGATGACGAAGTCCAACACCGCCTTCTGTGTGCCAGTGCAGCCTTCGGTCACCTGAGGAAGAGAGTGTTTGAAGACCAGGACCTCAAACCCGGCACTAAGCTCATGGTCTACAGACCAGCAGTGATACCCGCCTTGCTGTATGCCTCAGAGACATGGACCATGTACAGCAGGCACCTCAAAGCACTGGAGAGGTACCACCAACGCTGCCTCCGCAAGATCCTGCAAATCCATTGGCAGGATAGGCGCACCAACGTCGGTGTTCTTGCTCAGGCCAGCATCGAAGCTTTGACCCCGCTCAATCAGCTCCGATGGACGGGTCACCTTGTCCGCATGCCCGATACGAGACTCCCAAAACAAGCGCTCTACTCGGAGCTCCGGCACGGCAAGAGAGCCCCAGGTGGGCAGAGGAAACGCTTCAAGGACACCCTCAAAGTCTCCTTGAAAAAGTGTAACATCCCCACTGACACCTGGGAATCCCTGGCCCAAGACCGCACAAATGGAAGGAGAAGCATCCGGGAAGGCGCCGAACACCTCGAGTCTCTTCACCGGGAGCAAGCGGAAGCCAAGCACAGGCAGCGCAAGGAGCGCACGTCAGCCCAAGCACCCCACCCATCTGCCCCTTCAACCACCGTCTGCCCCACCTGTGACAGAGACTGTAGGTCCCGCATTGGACTCATCAGTCACCTGAGAACTCAATTTTAATGTGGAAGCAAGTCATCCTCGGTTCCGAGGGACTGCCTAAGAAGAAGACATAAACGCACAAAGTGTGGTGAGCTACAAGCATAATTAGCCTTGTGGCTTGAAAACAGTGAGGACTGGGCACTTAATATTCAAGGGTACAAGGTGTTCAGAAAAGATAGGGAAGGAAAAAGGGAAGGTGGGGTGGCAGTGCTGATTAAGGAAGACATTGTAGTGTTGGAAAGGGAGGATGTTCTTGAGGGGACAAGGATGTCAGGTGAATTCTTCAAGGGAGAACCAGACCAAATACAATAAGTTGAGAGGGGAAGTGAAGATGAAAATAAGATTGGCAAAGAGAGAATATGAGAGTAGAATGGCGTATGACATAAAAGGGTACCCACAAATCTTCTACCGGCATGTAAACAGTAAGCGGGTAGTAAGAGGCGGGGTGGGACCTATTTGGGACAAAGAAGGTGATATGTGCTTAGAGGCACAGGGCAAGGCTAGAATACTCAATGAGTACTTTGTATCTGTGTTTACTAAGGAGGTGGATGCTGACAAAATATCGATAGAAGTGGAAAAGGTAGAAGCAATGGAAGGGGTGAAAATTGATAGACAGGATGCACTAGAAAGGCTGGGCATGCTTAGAGTGGACAAGTCGCCTGGTCCAGATGGCTTGCACCCCAGGTTGCTAAGGGAATTGGGGGAGGAGATAGTGGAAGGGCTTGCCATAATTTTTCAATCTTCCCTAGATGCGGGAGAGGTGTCTGAGGATTGGAAAGTGGCAAATGTGACACCATTGTTCAAGAAAGGGTGTAAGGACAATCCTAGTAACTACAGGCTGGTCAGTTTAACATCAGTGGTGGATAAAGTTTTAGAAACAATAATCAAGGAAAAAATTAACGGTCACTTGGAGAGGTTTAAGCTAATTAAGGAGAGCCAACACGGATTTGTAAAAGGCAGATCGTGTTTGACTAATCTAATTGAATTTTTTGATGAAGTAACAGAGAGGATTGATGAAGGGAATGCAGTGGATGTTGTCTACATGGATTTTCAGAAGGCGTTTGACAAAGTACCACATAGAAGGCTGGTTAACAAAATTGAGGCTCATGGAATAGGTGGGTCAGTGGCAGCTTGGATAAGGAATTGGCTTAAGGACAGAAAACAGCGAGTTGTGGTAAATGGCTGTTTTTCAGACTGGGGGATGGTAGACAGTGGTGTTCCCCAAGAGTCAGTGCTGGGGCCACTGCTTTTTTTGATATATATAAATGACCTGGATATTGGAATATAGAGTAGAATTTCTACATTTGCTGAGGACACCAAACTTGGGGGTGTGGTAAACAGTGAGGATGATCCTAATCGACTGCAACAGGACATAGAAACGCTAGCAAAAGTAGCAGATGGAATTTAATACAGAGAAGTGTGAGGTGATGCAGTTTGGCAGAAGGAACAGGGAGAGGCAATATACACTTAATGGCACAGTTTTAAAAAGTTTGCAGGGACAGAGGGACTTGGGAGTTAATGTGCATACGTCCCTGAAGGTGGCTGGACATATTGAGAGAGTGGTTAGCAAAGCATATGGGATCTTGGGCTTCATAAATAGAGGTATTGAGTACAAAAGTAGAAAAGTTAGCTGAACCTTTATAAAGTGCTGGTTAGGCCACAACTGGAGTATTGCGTCCAGTTCTGGTCACCACACGGATGTGAAGGCACTTGAGAGGGTGCAGAGGAGATTTACCAGAATGGTTCCGGGGATGGGGGAATCTTAGCTACAAGGACAGGTTGGAGAAGCTGGATTTGTTTTCATTAGAGCAAAGGAGGTTGAGGGGTGATTTGATAGCGGTGTACAAGATTATGACTGGTTTGGATAGGCTAGACGGGGAAAGGCTGTTCCCACTAGTTGATGGTACAAGGACTAGGGGACACAGATTTAAGGTTTTGCACAAGAGATACAGGGGGGATGTGAGGAAAAACTTTTTTACGCAGCGAGTGGTGAGGACCTGGAACTCGCTGCCGATGGAAGTGGTGGAAGCGGAGACACTCAATGTTTTCAAGGGAAGACTGGATAGGCACTTGAGGGAAATACACCTGTAGGGCTATGGGGATAGAGCGAGGGAATGGGACTGACTGGATTGCTCTAGAGAGCCGGCATGGACTCGATGGGCCGAATGGCCTCCTTCTGTGCCGTTATGACTCTGAGCTGATACTGGGGAAATATGTGCATGATTTTACAATAGATGATTTTATCATAAGATTTACAGTACTATAGTATATAGAACAGCATTTATAAAGTCTTCAACTGCTTTTATAAGCTACGTCTACTGTACAGGAATTCGGTAGTATTGTAAGCTATTTATATCTCTGTATCTCTACTGAGATGGCTTAGATTTGAAAACATGCATTGGATTTAGCTATGATAAATATCCTGCTGTGGCAACAAATGGGTTTTAATTGCAAATAGAATAATGGCTAAAGGCGGTCATGCAATTGTTATCCAGTTTGTGGTATTACTTAGATAATGGTGTTAACCACAGGCGTGTGACATTATGCTCAAAAGGAAATTGCGGCTGCTGTTTGTGATCAAACCTATGAGTTGTACATGATTGTCATGAGCTAGATAAATAAGTGGCACTGGTTGGAGTTTATTTACATATGTTAATGTTTGAATTTCTACAGGTTTAACCAGTAATTTTAGTCTTACTTTGGTACAGTTTGAATCTTTTCGATCATTTGATTGAGTGTATTTTGCCAAATTCCACATGCTGGTGTCATTGGTGGCTGCTGTCACTTCCAATTACTGTAAAATCAAAATGAGCATTGAGTGACTTTCTTCCAAAGAGAAAAAAGACGCATCACCTCTTGACATTTGAATTCCTGGTATTTGAGTTTTTCAACAAAAGAACAAAGATTTTATTAATTCCTTCTATGGATATGGATGTCCCTAGTTGCCCTTGAGAAGGTGGTGGTGAGCAGCCTTCTTGACTTCAGCAGTCCATTCTCGCTCTTAGATATATCTTTTTCTTTCTATCTCCCTCGCTCTCCTCCTTCATTTCCCCCCCTCCCCTCCGCTTAATGCACTTTCTGAAGCTTGAGACAAAAGCCACAACTGGTGTAATCACTGTCATTTTTTTCTCTATCATAAACAGCCTCTTTTTTTTTAAACTCCATAAATTTCTACCTCAGAAAAGTTCTTGAAATTTTGTCCTGTTGCTTTTCAAAATTATTTGAAGAAAAGCTATTGAGTAGAAAGTGCTTGAAACTAAAGAAATATATTCCATCAGTATACCTGACTAAACAGTACTGATGAATTAGGCACACTCCACATGGTCAGACTGCATAATCAAAATTCAGCTTGCAGAGTCACCACTCTGGGCAAAAATTTTCAAGTCCAAGCCAAACTTTTGTGAGAAGCTGAAGTAGGGTAAAATCTTTAATGAAGACATTAAAAGACACAAAAGACAAGTTAATCGTGTTTTGAAGTATGTAATTTTTTACTCTGCTCACACTTTTATTTTGATTTGTGATGAATTTCATTTACTTAAAGTAAAAATTGCAATTGAAAAAAGTTTTCAGGAAGTATTTTGAGAGAATTGTGGGAACCTGGTAGCTAGATTGTGCAATCTCAGGCTGCTATACTCTCACTATAAAATAGCATCTATTGGCCCGTATTTTCTGATTGGCGGCTTTCTGCGTGCGGAGGCCTCCGATCTGGAAAAAATCTACGCCCTTACCTGAGGGCCCCAGAGGTCCGGACATTTCCGCTCCTGGGCCTCTGCTCTGCGAAATGCGCAGGGGCGCAGGCGGTTCGCAAGCATCCCTGGGATCACGTGGGCCTGTCAAAAGTATGAATGGGGATCACTCAAAAAACACATCAAAACATTAAATAATTTTTTAAAATCACATTTTAAACAAATTTAATTTTTTTTAAAAATTTAGTTTTTTACGGGGCTAAAAATAAACTTACCTTTTTTAAAAGTATTTTTAAATTATAAATGAGTGGGGGAAATTTTTTTTAAATTTTTTAAAACTCTTATGCTGGTAAAAGCAGGCCTTGCGCCTGCTTTTACCAGGCGTAAGATTTTTAAGGGTTTTCAGTGGGCGGAGGTTATGCAGAAAGCGGAACACTCCACCCGCAGAGGCCCTTCTCCAGGGCAGGCAGATGATCTGTCAAGACTGGAAGTGCCGGATTTCAGCGCATGCGCTTCGCACTTGCGAGGCCCCTACGGGTATGTGCACAGCTCGTACACACCCGTAGGGATCAGAAAATACGGGCCATTGTGTTTCACACAACATGACACCATTAACATTGAAAAGGCCTATCATAGCACCACCTACAGGAGCAACTGGTACTGTAGATACTTGCAATGAATTTTCAATGAAATGCACACCACCCAACTCCAAATTTAACATATAATGGAGAGATGGTTTCTGTTTTCAAACACCTGTAATTCTTGCAGAAACATGCTTTCACCCAGTGTGTATAGAAACAACAGCTGAGGAATGTGTTAATTATTCACTAGAATGGAATAGTTTTCTGATTAATTGTTTTGTAAAAGCCAGCAAATCTGTTTTTAGGCTAAACCAGATATTGGTTCATGAGTTTATGACATTTGATTTTGGATAAATATTTTTAGTACATTTTCATAACAATCCAACAAATTAAACTGGGCACACCATATACAGGCATTCTAATCTAATATACAATTTCTGTTGAATATTAAAATTGCTGTATAATCATCTTTAGGACTATTGGATAGAAATTACATAGTGGTTTGTTTGTGGGCAGATTTCAGAATTGATCAGCATCTCATATTTTCAGTTGACCTTTTGTGATATATCTGAGGATACAGATTGTTTTTCTGCACAGTTCCATCCAAAATTGAGTACCCTATTTTACTTTAAAACAAAAAAGGCTTTGTTACTTTCATTCTGTACAGTGTTCTTTACTTTCCAAAACATCAGCCACACTTTTGCAAACAGGTTTTACTTTGGCGTTTATAATTGCCACTCCCCAGTGACCCTATTATAGTTTCCAGTCTCTTACCTTGCCCCATTTTCACTATATAAATCCATACTTTTGCTAATGAAAAAGATACAATTATAGTAAAGAAAAGTTTGGTTTTAAATACCTGCACAATTAAAATGGATGACTGGAGCTACTCTGGTTCCCTTATAGAAGGTGGACATGCCAATTGGTCCCATATTAGCTGCAACTTTGTACTATACATATACACATAACTCCACATATACACAGGACTCCAATTACCGGTTAAGCATTATTAGTAGTACTTCCTGGTTTTTTTTATATATATATATATTTGACATTTCATGAATTCTTCTCTGGTTATTTAATATAATGAGGAAATAAATAACGGCAGGTCAGATTGCGAGGATTATTCCTTCTTGACTCAAGAAATCATCGGTCAAAACTTAGGATTTCAATGTAACATTACAGTCTACCTTTTGTTCACTCTCTCAGACTTAATGGGGGAAATTTTAAACTTAAAAAAAACAGGTGCGCTGGGGTCGTGTGGGAAGATAAATGTTAAAAATCTGAATCCCAACCAGAACCCGCCTCCAACCTGCCCACTTCCGTTTTAACGGAGGCGGTCAGCCAACCCACTCACGGGACGGGTCGTCTATTTAAATATTTCATACTGAGGCTGGAAGCCTATGCTTTAACCTCCATTTTTGAATTTAACTTTAGCTGGTGGGCCTCGTGAAACCTGCTAGCTAATGCAAGGTGAGGACTGCTGCATCCAGGAGGTAAGTGCCTTTACACTTACCTCCTGGATCCAGCGTCCCTATCTAATCCACCTCCCGCGATCAGAGAACCTCCCATGAGGCATCTGATTCCCACCCCCCGATCCTCATCCGACCCCCCCTACCCCGTGCTGGTTCCGGTCCCCAATTGTTCTCCCATCCCCCCAACGTGCTGGTCCCAGCCTCCGATCGACACCCGGCACTCCCGCTCCTCTGGCCCTCATGTGATTCCCTCCCTCCCTCCTCTCTGCAGCCTAGTGTCACAGGCCTACCCACCCAGAGTCAGCCAGCCTCTCGATCTAGCTGGCTGCGGGTGGAGAACAGAGGTATCCCATGCAAATCAGGTCCTGCCGTTAAATTCGGCGGGCCTGTGAGAAACCCGTTCCTAGGTTTCCCGACCGCTTTGGAGCACCCCACCCCCTGCTCCCAACCTGCCTTCCCTATTAAAATTCAGCCCAATCTGACTGAAACCAATGTAAATTTAGTAATGATATTAGATGTGGTTTTTATAAACCAGTTAACATTACTGGATGAATTGCCTGGTGAAGTAGGGGTAAAGGACTATGTTGAATTGACCATTTAGACACTCTGCAGGTTTGCCACCCAAAGACATCAATGCAATTTCCAGAAATAAAACAGTAAATGCTGGAAACACTCAGCATGTCAGGCAGCATTTGTGGATAAAGAAATAGAGTTAATGTTTCAGTTCAGTGGCCTTTCATCAGAACCAGAAGAAGTAGTTTGAGATTTAACAGTTTATAAGCAAGTACAGAGCTAGGGGAAAAGAGGGGGTGGGGGAGGAAAGAACAAAGGGGAAAGTCTGTGACAGGGTGGAGGGCAGGAGTGATTAAATAACAAGGGATGATGGTGCATGGCAAAAGGGGGGTGTTAATGGGACAATAAAGAAACAAAAGATGGGTCCAGAGGAGGTGTAAATGGAAACAGCAGAACTATTACCATAACCTAAATAACAACAGAAAACGCTGGAAAAACTCAGCAGGCGAGGCAGCATCCATGGCGAGAGAAACAGAGTTAATGTTTCAGGTCGATGACCTTTCGTCAGAATCATAACCTGCTGTCCAAGCAAATGGTTCTGGTCTGCAGTTGTTGAACGCCATGATGAGGCCGGAAGGCTGTAAATTGCCTAATCGAAAGATGAGGTGCTATTCCTTGAGCTTGCGTGGAGCAATTTCCAGACTGAATTGGTAGCTAGTTTAAAAAGTTAATCAATTTAATGCAGGTTTCACTATATTTAACTTTCTTTTGAAATAAATTATATGAACTAGAAATCTATATATAAAGTCTTGTGACTAGTTGTGTCCGTCACATTCCAGACATCACAATTTGTTACAGATGCAAAACAATTTTTAAAAGAGAAAGAAATAGAATCCTCTAAGCTGGGTTCTTCTGATCTGGAGCTTGAAATTTATAAGCAGCTACAATGTTCTTTAATTGACCAAGAATTTACAAACAGTTATAAGTACCTGGATTGAGGGGATGGTGGGGGCGGAGTAGTGAAGGAGGTTTCATGAATGTTCTCATCCTCAACCAAGGCTAAAATGTTTGCATGCATTTTCAACCACAAGTGCCAAGTGGATGATTCTAATCAAGCTTCTCTTGAGGTCCCTACTATCATAGGTGGCAGTGTCCAGCCAATTTATTCATTCCAAGTGACCTTAAGAAGCAATTGAGTGCACTATAAACAGCAGTAACTTTGGGCCCTGACAATGTTCCAGTTGTAGCATATACCAGATTTAACTCTCTCCCACCCCTGCCAGCCAGGCTGTTCGAGTGCAGCTATGACACTGGCATCTCCCTGACAATGTGGAAGATTGCCCATGTATGTCCTATCCACAAAGAACAGGATATATCTAGCTATATGAACAATATTACAGTAGCGTACTCTGCAACAAATGGCTCTCCTCCTGATCCCTCGAAGCCTCTCCACCGTCTACAAGGTTCAAATCAGGAGTGCGATGGAATTTTATTCATCCTCGGGATATGGGCGTCGTTGGCAAGGCTGGCATTTATTGCCCATCACTAGTTGCCCTTGAGGAGATGGTGCTGAGCCGCCGCCTTGAACTGCTGCAGTCTACATGGTGAAGGTGCTCCCACAGTGTTCACCACTTGCCTGGATGGATGCAGTTGCAATAACACTTAAAGCTCAACATCATCCAGAACAGAGCAGTTTGCTTGATTGGTGCCCCTACCACTGGATTCCATATCCGCCCCCTCTACCACTAGTGCAGTGTGGCTGTAATATGTATGATCTACAGGATGTACTGCAGTAATTCACCAAACTTACTTCAACAGCACCTCCCAGCCCTTCTACTACTTCTACTACTGACCAGGACAAAAGCTACAATGTCGTAGAAATAGCATAATCTCCAAGTTCCCCTCTACGTCTCACACCATCCCGACTTAGACATGAATCGCTGTTCATCACTGTGTTAAAATCTTGGAGTTCCCCACGTAATGCTATTGTGAGAGTACCATCAGCACATGGTCTACAGCAGTTAAAGAAGGCGGCCCATCGCGCCTCGGAGCAGCTAGGGAAGGACAATAAATGTAGCCTTGTCAATGTTATCCAAGTCCCAAGAACAAATTAAAAAAGGCATTTTTTCCACAATTAATCAAAAACCGACAAAAATAAGATAAACAAATATTGCTCGCAATGAATTGAAGCTCACCAGTGGCAAAACTGTCAATCAGACTAGGTTTAACAGATATCAAGGAAGCTGTTCAGGTACCAGCCTCAGGCTATCAGCCACCTTTTAGGACAATGCAGAGCTTAGCGTCTGGTAAATTACTAGCCCTCTCACTGGAAGAGCCATTTAACCGTGCTCAGTGGCTCTTGGAGGTCCTAGTCTCATAGTACATGAAAACAACTCAAATTCTGTTTCAGACACAACCTGGTGAGTCTTATTAAATATTTTTATTACCTAGGTAGGTTGTGAGTCTTCTCCATCAAACAGATGTGAGTTGTCTACCTTTTTGAAGTGTCAGTCTGCATACGAGCTAGTGATGTGGAGTCCCTCCAATACAGAGAAAGCAAGTAAACAAGAGAATTCTCCCAAATACATTTTGCAGAAGCCTTTTAAAGTGACCACACTAGGTTTTTCATAAAATATTAAGCCTATTATGACCAGATCTCCAATCTATCACAATCAATTAGATGCATAAATAGATATTGTGGATTAGCTTAATATTTATGGTTATTTCTCTGTTTCTTGGGAGATCTTTCAGATCTGCTTTGTGTTTGGAAATGGGCATTTGACTTCCAGAAGACGTTGACTAGCCACAAAGGCTTTTGAAACACATTTCAGCTGGTTTTCAATTAGACAGCTCGGAGCTGATCTTTATGCAACTGTCACCACCTGTAATGTCAATGGAAGTCCCACCTTTGCTGTGCTTTTTTTCCTCAAGTATTTTTAATTTACTCCATGTTCTTTAAACAAAGATCATATTTGTGTAAATATATTGGTGTTAAATCAATTTGCAATGGCACAACTTTGGTTTGTAGCTCTAATTTATACCGTCTTCTCTTCGTTCTTTCTATAGCTCAGTGCTTTTTCTCGTCCTCTTAAATGTTCTCTCCCAGCAGTTAAAAATATTAATGTTTAGAATGTGGGAAGGGAGCATCCCTACTCATTAACCACTTAAATTGAGGTTAGGTGGGTTTACTCAGAAGGTGAGTTCCATTGCGACCGAGACACTTTCGGAGTGTATGTGGAGCGGCTAGAAATGTTTTTCACTGTGAATAGTATTGTCGAAGTCCCCAATGATGTAAACCGTAACTGGGCGGTTTTAGAAATGAAACGGGCTATTTCTTTGACTGAAGCAGGCCCCGAGGTGTATGAAACCCTGAGAAATTTGCTTGTTCCCGCCAAGCTGAAGGACACGCCACTGAAGGAGATCCTAACCAAGTTAGAACAACACTACAGTCCTGAGCCCCTGGAAACTGCAGAAAGTTATCATTTTGGAACACGTGATCAATTAAATGACGAGGATATCAGTGAGTACATTGTAGCTTTAAAAAAGCTATCCATTCACTGTCATTTCGGAAACTTTCAGGACTGAGCTTTGCGTGACCACTTTGATTGTGGGTTGAAAAATGAATGTATCAGAAGTAAATTGTTGACAACACCTAACTTGACTTTTGACTTATTGTCAGACAGCTATGTTGATGGATATGGCCGACCGATACTCCCGAGAGTTCCGTGCCATTTCCAGTCGTCAGACAACTGAGGTGAATCAGCTGCAGGCTAAAAGTAAAAGGCAGTTGGACTCCAAGGCCTCAGCAACCGGCCAAGGTAACAGTGCATTGAAGTCATGCTATTGGTGCCTGGGACAACACATCGCTCAAAGCTGTCCATATCTGAAGGCAGAGTGTTTCAACTGCAAGAAAACTAGGCATCTTGCGAAGGCGTGCCGACAGAAGAGTAAACCGACTGGCAATGCTAGAAGTAGAAATCGCCAGACACTCATACCATTGAAGAGAAGCAGCAGGAGGAGGAGTTTCTGGAGATTCACGTCATCAGGAGCACAAAGGTATCTAACAGCGATTTTGCGTGGTATCGCCATCCAAGTAGATGTCGTAGGAACCAGGATACCCATGGAAATTGACACTGGTGCATCCGTGAGTGTAGTACCGGAATCACTATTGCGACAAGTTGCGTAATTATCGACTAGAGAAATCGAAGGTAGAGCTGCGAGGCTACTCAGGAGAGCAAATCCCTGTAGTAGGAAGTGTCACCATACCAGTGAAATACAAGGATCAGTGTCAGAGCTTGCCTCTCATAGTAGTGGCAGGAGACAAGCCTGCCTTGATAGGTAGAAATTGGTTGGGATCACTGAAGCTGGATTGGAATGAGATTTTTTGTTTGGAAGCTAAATTTGCATCGAAAGATGATGTCATCAAGCAGTATCAGAAGGTGTTCAGCGAAATGGGCAGTCCGATCCAAGACTTCAAGGCGAGTGTCAGAGTGCAGAAGGATGCAAGACCGGTTTACTGCAAGCTACGTCCCGTACCATACGCACTCGAGGAGAAGGTTGAGCAAGAACTCAAAAGACTAGAAACTGAGAACATTATCTCTAAGGTAGATCTGAGTAATTGGGCTACGCCCATTGTTGTTGTACCTAAGTCAGATGGTAAGGTAAAGTTGTGTGGTGATTATAAGGTAACCGTAAACCAGGTTCTAGAGTGTAATCTACCCAATACGTTGCCAAATGTGGAAGATTTATTCACAACGCTGACAGGTGGCCAGATCTTTTCGAAGTTCAATCTAGCAAATGTCTACCTACAACTTGAGTTAGATGAAGAGTCCAAGTCATGCTTGACTATAAATACTCACCGAGGCCTATATCAGTTCAATAGGCTACCTTTGGAGTGTCTTCTGCCCCTGACATATTCTAGGGGGTGATGACCCAAATTTTGCAAGGGATTGAAGGGGTAGTGTGTTATTTGGATGACATACTCATTTCAGCACCAAACAGGCAAATCCATGATGAGATGTTGAAGGAAGTGCTGGAGAAGCATGGAGTACGAGTGACCGCTCACAAGTGTGAGTTGTTTCAAAACTCTGGAGTACTTTGGGCACAGATTAGTCAAAGATGGTTTGCATCCAACCAAGGGAAAGCTGGATGCAATCAGAAATGCACCCACTCCCAAGAATGTCTCTGAACTTCGATCATTTTTGGGTCTTTTGAATTATTATGGAAATTTCCTCCCAAACTTGGTTACATTGTTACATCCACTGAATGAGCTGTTGAGAAAACAGGTCCCTTGGAAGTGGTTAAGCGAATGCAACACCGCATTCAAAGAGTGTAAAAGCCTGTTAGTAGAGAGTACCATGTTAGTTCACTATGATGTATCTAAGGAGATCAAGCTAGCGTGTGATGCCTCTCCATACGGAGTTGGAACAGTGATCGCTCATGTACTAGATAGTGGGGTGGAGAGACCAATTGATTTTGCTTCATGCACTCTCGGTGCCGGTGAGTGGAATTATGCGCAGATCAAAAGGGAAGCTTTGTCATTGATTTTTGGGGTCAAGAAGTTTCACACATACTTGTTTGGTTGTAAGTTTACTATAGTTACTGACCATAAGCCCCTGACAGCAATCCTCCATCCAAAGTCCCCAGTTCCAACCTTAGCTGCAGCCCGAATGCAGAGATGGGCTTTGACATTGACATTGAGTACAGACGATCAGCTGATCACAGTAATGCTGATGCTATGTCCAGGTTGACATCCCTATCACAAGTTACACCCAATAAGGAAGAAGTGTTCTATTTCTCATACATTGATGAGCTGCCAGTCGCAACCAAACGTGACCCAATTATGTCAAAGGTGTGTGATTACATAGCAAATGGATGGCCAAACCAGGTATCAGAGGAAGCTATCCATCCATACTTCATTCGTAGGAATGAATTGTCAGTGGATAAAGATTGTATCATGTGGGGAGCAAGAGTGGTTATCCCAAATAAGTTCAGGTCTAATTTGTTAGGAGACCTTCATGACCAACACCTGGGAATGTGCTTGACCAAGAGCTTTGCACGCAGTTACTTATGGTGGCCAGGTTTAGATAAAGAGATAGAGTACATAGTCAGTCAGTGTACAACATGTCAATCGATGAGCAAGAAACCACCATCAGTACCATTACAGCCATGGAAATGGCCTCCTAGAGTGTGGCAAAGGTTACATGTAGATTTTGCTGAGCTAGAAGGACAGCAATTGTTCATAGTGATAGATAATCACTCGAAGTGGGTAGAAGTGTTTCCGATGCGGATAATAACAACAAGCAAACCACGAGTCAATTTGCGAAGATTGTTTTCTTCATACAGCCTCCCAGAAGAAATTGTGTCTGATAATGGGCCGCAATTTTGTTCAGAAGAGTTCACACAATTCATGAGCAGAAACGGTGTGAAACCTACCAAAGTTCCACCGTACCACCCTGTTTCAAATGGTGCAGCAGAGCACACAGTACAAATTGTCAAACGTGCCCTCATCAAGCAAATGTTGGATCCAAATCCAAAGAAATGTCAGTTGTCGTTGGACCACAAACTGGCAAATTTTCTGATTACCTATCGGAATACTCCTCATACCACTACTGGTAGAAAACCAGCAGAGTTGTTTCTCAAATGACAGCCACGAACCAGGTTCTCGTTGTTAAAGCCAAACTTGGCACAGTCCGTAGAAGAGAAACAATCAAGGCAGAAAGAGAGTCATGATAAATGTAGAGTTAGAAAGAGAAGTGTGAAGTTGAACCAGAAGGTTAGAGTGAAGAACCATCACCATAAAAGGTTAAAGTGGTTACCAGGAAGAGTAGTGAAGATATGTGGCCCTTGCACATATTTGGTCAAGATGTTTGATCATGGAAAGGTTAGGTTTGTTCACAGTGATCATATCTTACCTACAGATGTGGAAGGCTGGGACGATTCAGTTTATTCTGATGAATCAGATAGTCTTGTTACAAGTAGAGTACCAATAGCAAATCCTACATCAGACGTACCAGAAACAAGTCCAAGACAAAGTCAGAATTTAAGTCTGAGTAGGAGTCAGGCAGACAAACAGTCTGAAAGTGTAGAGAGTCCAAATGTAGATCTAGGTCAGCTCTTGGAGAAAGTTTTTCAGCAGGTTCAGCCTAGAATGAGTCAAAGTCCTACAACAAGATCTGAAAGTTATGTTCAAGAAAGAAGGTATCCTCTTCAAAACAGAAAACCAGTGGTTAAGTTTAATCTGTAAATATGGAAAATAAGTTCATATCTTTTGTTTGTGTTACAGAATTCTATAGTAGAATTTGGAAACATAAAATGGGTTCCATTTGAGAAATGTATACCATGCAAGTCATGTACAATGATTATTTGCTGTGATACACTTCTCCCTCCTTATTGAAGAAGTTAAATAGAGCCACCTGGTGGACTACTGATGTATATAATTAAGCCATGTGCAGTACAGTTCTTACCAGAAGCCATGTTGTGCTGTTGGATATATATGCTGTGTCTCAAGATATCACACTTTGTAAACCAGGTTTGACATTGTACTGAATTTACGCTTCACATGTCAAGTCAAAGTAGTTTGAGACTGCCCTCTCCAGGAAGTCTCCGTCTGCTTCATTACAGAATTAGGTTGGGCCCTGACTCTGGATTTATGCTACCAGTTTGGTGTTGGCGCAAAGCTTAAATCACTTTGCACTGATGCTAAACTTGCAGTGTCTTCTATGATTAAAAAGAAGCACTTCATTATACAACTCAGGAAGGGAAAGTCATGTTGATTTGTCTTCATGTGCAGGTTTTGAAGGGACAATGTTCTGCCTGTTCAAAGACCTTCATTTAACCTTTTGGTATTTAGAGGATGTTTTATTCAAAGAGTAAAGTGGATCTGATCAGATAGGTGATATGAAGTTTCATACTAAAGTAACTTCTGCATGTTTCTGTATTGCAATAACGGTATACAGAATGTAAAAATAAGTATTCAAAAAGTAATTGAAGACCAACAACTGGATGTTATGTCTTACAGAATACAATGGAAGAATCTGATATTGAAGATGTGGAACTATATGTTTCTTCCCAAGAACAAAGATTTAGACTGTTTACGTCAATGGAACATGATGGTCAGCTATATATGACTCCACGAGACTTCATTGAATCTGTTACTACAGATGAACCAAGAAGTGAGTACATTGTACTGTCAAAATGATTTCAAATATGATCATTTTAAGGAGCAGAAAAGGAGCTGTTACATTACTGGTTGTTTACTATAGACCCCCCCAAATAGTGAGGAGATAGAGGAGCAAATCTGAAGGCAAATTTCAGAGAAATGTAAAAATAATAGAGTAGTAATAGTAGGGGACTTCAATTACCCCAATATAGACTGGGGGGGAAATAACCTGGGGAAAGAAACAGTAAAGGGCAAGGCGGGTGAAGAATTCCTGAAATGTTTCCAGGAGAACTTTCTTAATCAGTATGTTTCTAACCCAATGAGGAAGGAAGCAGTGCTGGATCTAGTTCTGGAGAATGCAGTAGGGCAAGTGGAGTGTTTCAGTGGGAGGATATCTGGGTAATAGTGATAATATAATTAGGTTTAAAGTAGTTATGGAAAGGGACAAAGAAAAATCAACGGTGTAAATACCCAACTGGAAGAGAGCCAGTTTCAGTGATTTGAGAAGGGATCTAGCACAAGTGGACTGGAAACTAAGATTGGCCAGGAAAACACTGAGTGAGCAACGGCAGGTCTTAAAGGTGGAGATAGTTTGGATACAAACCAAGCATATTCCCATAAGGAGGGAAAATGGGTAATCCAAAGCTAGAGCTCCCTGGATGACAAAGGAAATGGAAGTTAAAATAAAATAGAAAAAGGAGGTTTGACAAATGTCAGGTACAGAATACAATTGAAAACCAGGCAGAATACAGAGCGTGCAGGGCAAAATTGAAAAAGGATATAAGAAGGGCAATGAGAGAGTATGAGAAAAGATTAGCGGGTAATATAAAAGAAAACCGCAAAATCTTTTATAAAGATATAAAAAGTAAAAGGATAGTTAAAGGAATGGTGGGGCCGACTAAGGCCAGAAAGGAAATCTTGTGATGGCAAAGGGCAGTATTGAGGTACTGAATGAGTACTTTGTATCTGTCTTCACAAAAGAAGAGGATGAAGTTAAGGAGGGGGAGTAGAGAAATTGGATAGGATAAAAATAGATAGAAAGGAGGTGCTAAATAGGTTGGTATCACTCAAAGATAACAAGACCCTGGTCCAGATGGAATGCATCCTAGGTTGCTAAGATAGCAGAAGCTCTGACCACAATCTTTCATACTCCTTGGATATAGGAGTGGTGCCAGAGGACTGGAGGATTGCAAATGTTACACCCTGTTCAAAAAAGGGGAGAGGGATAAACTTGGTAACTACAGGCTAATCAGTCTAACTTCAGTGCTGGGAAAACTAAGAGACCATTGTCAAGGACAAAATTAAGTCTCACTAAGAGAAGCATGGGTTAATAAGGGACAGCCAGCACGGATTTGTTAAAGGCAAATAGTTTCGGACTAACCTAATTGAGTTATTTGATGAAGTAACAGAGGGTAGATGAAGGTAGTGCAGTAGATGTTGTGTATAAGGCATATGATAAAGTACCACATAACAAACTTATTTGGAAAATAGAAGCACATGGTATTAAAGGGCAGTGGTAAATTGGGTACGTAATTGGCTAAGGCATAGGAGGCAGATAGTAGTCGTGAACGGATGTTTTTTCTGAGTGGCAACGGACCGGACGACAAGGACTTGGGAATGGGGAGTACAATTTTGAAGTTTGCGGATGATCCAAAACTTGGCAATGTAGTAAGTAGTGAGCAGGATGGTAGAAGACTTCAGGACAATATAGACATACTGGTGAAATGGGCAGACACATGGCAGATGCAATTTAATGCGGATAAATGTGAAGTGATGCATTTTGGGAGAAAACTACATGGAGAGGCAGTATAATCTAAATGGTACTATTTTGAAGGGGGTGCAAGAGCAGAGGGACCTGGGGGTGCACATTCACAAATCTTTGAAGGTGGCAGGGCAAGTTGATAAGTCAGTTAAGAAAGCGTATGGGATACTTGGCTTTGTAAATAGGGCCATTGAATACATAAACAAGGAAGTCATGCTAAACCTTTACAAATAAAAACTAAAATGCTGGAAATACTCAGCAGGTCAGACAGCATCTGTGGAGAGAGAAACAGAGTTAATGTTTCAGATCGATGACCTTTTGTCAGTTCTGCTGACATCTGGTGTTATTTGTTTCATTAGAAATGAGATAGCATAGATTGATTTATCAGACAGGTTGTTAAATTGAATATTGAAATGTATCTCCTCATATTACTTCCTGATATGGCAGGGCAAAATGGGGAAACTAGGAGCTCAGCACTCATACACTGACTATTTCTTGGAACAACAAGAGTGTTACTCTCAAGGTTATCCTTATGACAGTTGCCAGGAAGAGTTTATGTTTTTTTTTAGTTTTTGGAATATTGCAGGCAGCAAGCGATCATATTGGTCAGTACTCCACTGATGCTGATAATGATGGATTGGATTCATCTGCATACAGCTTATCCTCTGATTCTTGGTTGGTTTTATTATACAACTCCAACTTAGACTTCCCTTTCCACTTCAAGGCTTCATCTGCTTACTTCTTGCAGTTGGTGGGAGATGTAAGAGTACTTAGGACGTCCACATCTAGAAACTGTAGAAATGCCTTGGTGCCTCCTCCTGAGTGGAGGGGCTTATGACTAGGGATATTAACTCCATCAGTTCCTCTTACAGTGAGTAGTGCTGTCCTTGTCTCTATAACTTGGGCTTTTCACAACCAGAGAATTTGGTTTGATGTGCGGAAGCAACACCCAAAATAGACAGGAACTACTGGGTCCATAATGCTTTGACCTGTGTTTGGTATGCACCTCGTGTTCTGGCTTGGCAGTAGTTTATCAGACATGAGACGGTGTATACCCAAGATGTGGTTTAGGCTTTCCAACCCCTTTCTCTTCCTCCCCTTCTCTTCACCCTTCCCCAACCATGAGTCCAAATCACTGCCCTTATAGGACAGACAGACTTTCACACAAGGTTCAGCCCAGATGAGGATAACTTGCCTATACATGCCAACCATCAGCATTTCATGTGAAGTCACATTGTGGGAGCTCAATCAGCGTCAATGTTTGCTGAGCTTAATCAATGTGGATCAGGAATTCCCACCTACAGTATACATAAGAACATAAGCATGATTTTTCAGAATTCATTAGACTCGGGAACAGTGCCCATGGATTGGAGGGTAGCTAACGTTACCCCACTATTCAAAAAGGGGGGTAGGGAAAAAGCAGGTAATTACAGACCTGTAAGCCTTACATCAGTTGTGGGCAAAATGCTGGAGTCCATCATTAAGGATGAAATAGCCAAGCACTTAGCAAATGGGGACAGGATAGGACAGAGTCAACATGGATTTACAAAGGGTAAATCGTGCTTGACTAATCTATTGGAATTTTTTGAGGGAGTAACTGGTAAAATAGATGGGGGAGAGCCAGTAGATGTGGTGTACCTGGACTTCCAAAAGGCCTTCGATAAGGTCCCACATAAAAGATTAGCATGGAAAATTGAAGCTCATGGGATAAAGGGGAAAGTATTGACGTGGATAGAGAACTGGCTGTCAGATAGAAAACAGAGAGTTGGAATAAACGGCTCATTTTCTGAATGGCAGGCAGTAACAAGTGGGGTACCACAGGGATCTGTCCTGGGTCCCCAGCTGTTCACAATTTATATTAATGACCTGGATCAGGGAGTCGAATGCAGCATTTCCAAATTTGCAGACGACACTAAACTAGGAGGGGGGGTGGGCTCAGAGGAGGAGACCAGGAAGCTCCAGAGCGATTTGGACAGACTGGGTGATTGGGCGGATAAATGGCAGATGCACTATAATGTGGACAAGTGCGAAGTTATCCACCTTGGGTGCAGGAACGGGAGGGCAAATTATTATTTAAATGGCAATAAATTGGGAGAGGGGGAAGTACAGAGAGACCTGGGTGTTCTTGTACACCAGTCACTGAAGGCGAGCATGCAGGTGCAACAGGCGGTCAAGAAGGCAAACGGTATGCTGGCCTTCATAGCAAAAGGGTTGGAATACAGGAACAGGGATACCTTGCTGCAGCTGTACAGGGCACTGGTGAGACCACACCTCGAGTACTGTGTACAGTTTTGGTCGCCTCATCTGAGGAAAGATGTTCTTGCCATGGAGGGGGTGCAGCGGCGATTCACCAGGCTGATACCAGGAATGGCGGGATTGACCTATGAGGAGAGACTATGTAGTTTAGGGATGTACACACTGGAGTTTAGAAGATTGAGAGGGGACCTCATAGAAGTGTATAAAATTCTGACAGGTCTAGACAGATTAGATGCAGAAGGAATGTTTCCCTTGGCGGGTGAGAACAGAACTAGAGGACATAATTTAAGGATAAGGGCTAAACCATTTAGGACAGAAATGAGGGGGAATTTCTTCACTCAGAGAGTGGTGAACCTGTGGAACTCATTGCCACAGAGGGCAGTGTACGCCAGCTCATTAAATATATTTAAGAGGGAATTAGATATATTTCTACAGGCAAAAGGGGTTAAGGGTTACGGAGAGAAGGCGGGGACGGGATACTGAATTGAAGGATCAGCCATGATCTCATTAAATGGCGGAGCAGGCTCGAAGGGCCGGATGGCCTACTCCTGCTCCTATCTTCTATGTATCTATGTATGTATCTAAATAGGAGCCATTCGGCCCTTCGAGCCTGCTCTGCCATTCAATGAGATCATGGCTGATCTTCTGCCTCAACTCCATTCACCAGCCCTATCGCTATATCCCTTGATGCCCTTACTAGTCAGAAATCTATCGACTTCCGTTTTGTATATACCCAATGACTGAGCCTCCACAGCCCTCTGGGGTAGAGAATTCCAAAGATTGACCACCCTCTGTGTGAAGAAATTTCTTCTCATTTATCTTTATCCTGAGGCTGTGGCCCCTGGTTCTAGACTCCCCAGCCAAGGAAAACATTCTCCCAGCATCCACCCTATCAAGCCCTGGAATAATTTTGTATGCTTCAATGAGATCCCCTCTCATTCTTCTGAAATTCAAGAGAATACAGGCCTAGTTTACTCAATCTGTTCTCATACGGCAGTCCCGCCATCCCAGGAATCAATCTCGTGAACCTTGGTTGCACTCCCTCTATGGCAAGTATATCCTTCCTTAGGTAAGGAGACCAAAATTGTACACAGTACTCTAGGTGTGGTCTCACCAAGGCCCTATATAATTGGAAATAACAACAGAAAACGCTGGAAAAACTCAGCAGGCCAGGCAGCATCCGTGGAGAGAGAAAGAGAGTTGACGTTTCAGGTCGATGACCTTTCATCAGAACTGGGAAGAGCTGGAAATCAAATAGATTTAAGGCCAGGGTAAAGCTGGGAAAAGGGGGAGGGGATAAAGGAACAAAAGAGGAGATGAAGAGACATTAAGAGACATTAAGAGATATGCAAGGCTAGAGGTGGTGTTAATGTGACAGATTAAGGCTGAATGAAGTGTGAAATCTACTGGCAGAATGAAGGACAGCTGCCAGCTTCTAGGAGGAAAAAAAAGGTGGGGGGGACAAATAAAAGGGTGGATAAAATAAAATATAAATGTGATTGGAGCTGAGGTTATGATCTAAAATTGTTGAACTCGATATTGAGTCCAGAGGGCTGTAGCGTGCCTAAACGAAAGATGAGGTGCTGTTCCTCGAGCTTACGCTGAGCTTCCGTGGAACAGTGTATTAGGCCGAGGACGGTGAGGTCAGAGTGGGAGTGAAGCGGTGAATTAAAGTGACAGGCCACCGGGAGCTCGGGGTCCCCCTTACGGACTGAACGGAGGTGTTCCGCAAAGCGGTCACCCAATCTGCGTTTGGTCTCCCCAATGTAGAGGAGTCCACATCGTGAGCAGCGAATACAGTATACTAAATTGCAGGAAGTACAAGTAAATCGCTGTTTCACCTGGAAGGGGTGTTTGGGGCCCTGGACAGTGGGAAGAGGGGAGGTATAAGGGCATGTGTTGCATCTCCTGCGCGTGCACGGGAAGGTGCCGGGCGAAGGGGAAGGGGTGCTGGGGGTGGTAGAGGAGTGGACTAGGGTGTCGCGGAGGGAGCGGTCCCTGCGGAATGCTGAAAGGGGAGGTGAGGGGAAGATGTGTTTGGTGGTGGGATCACGCTGGAGGTGGCGGAAATGGCGGAGGATGATCCGTTGAATGTAAGGACTCTATTCCATTCTCCCAGTTTCTCCGTCTCCGCCGCATCTGCTCTGATGATGCCACCTTCCATACCAGTGCTTCCGACATGTCTTCCTTTTTCCTCAACCGAGGATTCCCCTCTACCGTGGTCGACACGGCCCTCGACCGTGTCCGTTCTATCTCCCGCACATCTGCCCTCACCCCTGCCCCTCCCTCCCGGAACCACGATAGGGTTCCCCTTGTCCTCACCTTTCACCCCACCAGCCTCCACATTCAACGGATCATCCTCCGCCATTTCCGCCACCTCCAGCGTGATCCCACCACCAAACACATCTTCCCCTCACCTCCCCTTTCAGCATTCCGCAGGGACCGCTCCCTCCGCGACACCCTAGTCCACTCCTCTACCACCCCCAGCACCCCTTCCCCTTCGCCCGGCACCTTCCCGTGCACGCGCAGGAGATGCAACACATGCCCTTATACCTCCCCTCTTCCCACTGTCCAGGGCCCCAAACACCCCTTCCAGGTGAAACAGCGATTTACTTGTACTTCCTGCAATTTAGTATACTGTATTCGCTGCTCACGATGTGGACTCCTCTACATTGGGGAGACCAAACGCAGATTGGGTGACCGCTTTGCGGAACACCTCCGTTCAGTCCGTAAGGGGGACCCCGAGCTCCCGGTGGCCTGTCACTTTAATTCACCGCTTCACTCCCACTCTGACCTCACCGTCCTCGGCCTAATACACTGTTCCACGGAAGCTCAGCGTAAGCTCGAGGAACAGCACCTCATCTTTCGTTTAGGCACGCTACAGCCCTCTGGACTCAATATCGAGTTCAACAATTTTAGATCATAACCTCAGCTCCAATCACATTTATATTTTATTTTATCCACCCTTTTATTTGTCCCCCCCACCTTTTTTTTCCTCCTAGAAGCTGGCAGCTGTCCTTCATTCTGCCAGTAGATTTCACACTTCATTCAGCCTTAATCTGTCACATTAACACCACCTCTAGCCTTGCATATCTCTTAATGTCTCTTAATGTCTCTTCATCTCCTCTTTTGTTCCTTTATCCCCTCCCCCTTTTCCCAGCTTTACCCTGGCCTTAAATCTATTTGATTTCCAGCTCTTCCCAGTTCTGATGAAAGGTCATCGACCTGAAACGTCAACTCTCTTTCTCTCTCCACGGATGCTGCCTGGCCTGCTGAGTTTTTCCAGCGTTTTCTGTTGTTATTTCGGATTTCCAGCATCTGCAGTATTTTGCTATCCTATATAATTGGAGTAAGACTTCTTTACTCCTGTACTCAAATCCTCTTGTAATGAAGGCCAGCATACCATTTGCCTTCCTAATGGCTTGCTGCACCTGCACATCCACTTTCAGTGACTCATGTACAAGGACACCCAGGTCCCTTTGAGCATCTGCATTCCCCAATCTTTCACCATTTAGGAAATACTCTGCCTTTCTGTTTTTTCTACCAAAATGGATAACTTCACATTTATCCACATTGTATTCCATCTGCCATGTTCTCGCCCACTCACTGAGCCTGTCGAGATCCGCTTGAAGCCTCTTCACATCCTCTTCACAACTGACACTGCCACCTAGCTTTGTATCATCAGCAAATTTGGAAATGTTACATTTAGTCCCCTCATCCAAATCATTGATATAGATTGTGAATAGCTGGGGCCCAAGCACCGATCCTTGCGGTACCCCACTAGTCACAGCCTGCCATCCTGAAAACGACCCGTTTATCCCTACTCTTTGTTTTCTGTCTGTTAACCAATTCTCAATCCATGCTAGTATATTACCCCCAATTCCATGTGCCCTAATTTTGTTCACCAACCTCTTGTGTGGGACCTTATCGAAGGCCTTCTGAAAATCCAGATACACCACATCTACCAGTTCCCCTGTGTGTACTCCACTAGTTACATTCTCAAAGAACTCCAATAGGTTTGTCAAACAGGATTTCCTTTTCATAAATCCATGTTGACTCTGCCCAATCTTACTATTAGTTTCTAAGTGCCCAGTTATTGCATCCTTTATAATAGATTCCAGCATTTTCCCAACTACTGATGTGAGGCTAACAGGTCTGTAGTTCCCCGTTTTCTCTCTACCTCCTTTCTTAAATAGCGGGGTTACATTTGCTATCCTCCAATCTGCAGGAACCGTTCCAGAATCTATAGAATTTTGGAAGATGACAACCAATGCATCCACTATTCCAATGGCCACCTCTTTCAAAACCCTAGGCTGTAGGTCATCCGGTCCTTGGGATTTATCAACTTTTAGCCCCATTAATTTTGCTAGTACTGTTTTTTTACTAATAATAATTTCCTTAAGTTCCTCATTCTCGCCACACCCTTGGTTTTCTCGTATTTCTGGGAGGTTTTGTGTGTCTTCCTCCGTGAAGACAGAAACAAAGTATTTAATTTCTCAACCATTTCCTCATTCCCCATTATAAATTCTCCCGTCTCTGACTGTAAAGGACCTACATTTACCTTCGCCAGTCTTTTCCTTTTCACATACCTATAGAAGCTTTTACAATCCACTTTTATATTTTTCGCTAGTTTGTGCTCATATTCCATTTTCCCTTTCTTTATCAATTTCTTGGTCCCCCTTTGCTGATTTCTGAAAAGATCCCAATCCTCAGGCTGACTGCTTTTTTTTTGGCAACTTTATAAGCTTCCTTCTTTGACTTAATACTAGCTTTAATTTCTTTTGTGAGCCATGGTTGGATCACTTTTCCTTTGGGGTTTTTATGCCCTAGAGGAATATATGTTTGTTGCAAATTATGCATTATTTCCTTGAATGTTAGCCATTATATGTCCACCTTCATACCTTTTTAGTGTAGTCTCCCAATCTACCATGGCCAACTTGTCCCTCATACCCTTGTAGTTTCCTCTGTTTAGATTGAAGACCTTAGTTTCAGATTGGACTACATCACTCTCAAACTTAATATAAAATTCAATCATATTATGGTCACTTGTCCCTAAAGGCCCCTTTACCACAAGATTATTGATTAGCCCTTTTTCGTTACACAGTACTAGATCCAGAATAGCCTGTTCCCTGGTTGGTTCTTCCACATACTGATCCAGGAAACCATCTCGCATGCATTCCAAGAATTCATCCTCACACCATTAGTGGTACAGGAGACTCTCGTTTAAACGGCACCTAAATATCCGGAATTCTCTATTATCCGGCAAAATTCATACTCCGAAAACTCCTCTCAAATAACCAGCAATGTTTCCGAGTCAGAGTCCGAGTCTCCCGCGAACGCCGAGTTAGTCAGTGGGAGTAGTTCTCCAAAGTGCCACTACTCGGCTTCCTGGCGCTGTCGGAAGTCCGAACACTGCAATAACGGGAGTCTGATTCTCCCGCGCTGCCGGTAGTCTCTTCTGATCCGCCATTTTACTGTGTGTCTCCCGCGCTGCTGGTAGTCTCTTCTGATCCACCATTTTACTGTGTGCCTCCCGCGCTGCTGGTAGTCTCTTCTGATACACCATTTTACTGTGTGTCTCCCGCGCTGCTGGTAGTCTCTTCCTAGCCACCATTTTTCTGTGTGTCTCTCCATCTTTATCGGGAATTATCTCCCCCATCTTGCATTATGGAATTCCCAAAAGCTGGTCCAAGTAAAAGGAAGAGAGTGGTCTTAACTTTAAAACAGAAAATCGAGATATGCCAACAACTAGAAAGGGGAGAGAAGCGTATCAACATTATGAATGAATTCAAAATCGGTTCGTCAACAATCTACGACATCAAATCGCAGAAGGATAAGCTGCTCAAGTTTTATTCAAGCTCGGAGACATCTAAGAGTGTAGAGAAACGACGTACGCTTCGTAAGCCTAAGCTTGAAGAGCTGGATACCGTGCTTTATGAATGGTTTTCTCTTAAGCGTTCAGAGGGTGTTCCAATTTCCGGACCCATGCTAATCGAGAAAGCGAAGGATTTCTACGAAAGGATGGAGCTCACTGATAAGTGTGCTTTCTCCGAGGGATGGCTAACGTGCATCAAGTTACGGCACGGGATATGACGACTCGATACTTCCGGGGAGAAGAAATCAGCTGATCACGACGCCGCAGAAGAATACTGCGATTATTTCAATCGGATTGTGCAGCAACATGATTTGTCGCCAGCACAGATATATAATGCCGATGAAACTGGCTTGTTTTGGAGGTTTTTGCCAGAATCAACGCTTGCTGGGGCTAGTGAGGCTAATGCTTCAAGTTACAAGAAAAATAAAGATCGTGTAACCGTGCTAACATGTGCGAACGCTGCTGGATCACACCGGGTTAAACTTCTTGTTATTGGGAAGTATAAAAATCCCCGTGCATTTAAAAATGTGAGGCACTTACCTGTTGAGTACAAAGCTCAAAAAAATGCTTGGATGGATAAGGAAATCTTCTCCTATTGGTTCCATCATATTTTTGTTCCATCTGTGAGGGAACATTTCCGTAAAATAGGGAAACCTGAAGATAGCAAATGCATTTTATTGCTTGATAATTGTAGAGCCCATCCGCATGAATCCCAGTTGGTTTCGGGAAATATTTTCACCATTTATTTGCCACCAAATGTAACTTCTCTCATACAACCCATGGACCAGGGTGTTATCCAAAATCTGAAGTGTCATTACAAGAAAGACTTCCTACGTAAACTGATAAACCAAGATGACAATATTCACGCATTTCAGAAGGAATACAATATTAAAGATGCCATCTATAATGTTGCATGTTCCTGGAACTTGGTGAAAGGTCACACTCTGAGGCAAGCCTGGCGCAAATTGTGGCCTTCTGTAATGTTTGCTGAAGGTTCTTCTTCAGAGGAGGAATTTCATGGGTTCAATGTTCGTCCCAAGAAGAGTACAATAATGGAAATGGCTGGCATGGTGAAAAATGTAGGCCCAGCAAACCCTCTACGTCACCTCAGTGAAAGTGATATCGAGCAGTGGGTTGATGCAGATAGAGAAGTTGGTGTTGTGCATATGCTAAGTGATGATGAAATAATTGAGTGTTTTGAATCCAAAGAAAGAAAAGGAAAGTGAGATGGAAAGTGAAGAGGATGAGATTTCTGAAGAGAACAAGATTTCTTGGGCTAAAGCTGCAAAAGGATTTTCTTCAATCCTCCAATTTGCTGAAAGGCAGCCTTGCTACTCTGCCCAAGAAGTTATGCAACTCCATATTCTGCATTCCACATTTCTACAGAAAAGGCAAGAGTCCACTAAGCAAACCGACATCTGCAACATGTTTAAGAAAGCTTCCAAAAGAGTTGAAGCAGCGGAAGTGCCTGAAGAATCTGTGGAATCTGTGGAAATGCATGATCCTGATGACCCAGCTGGCATGGATATTCCTGATGAACCAGTTGACTTGGAATAAGTGTACAGTCAACTACAGTACTGTATACAGTCATTTATAAGTTTTGTTTTACTGTTAAGTAATTAAAGAGTTATGGATTACCCTCAACTAGCAGTACTGTACTTAATCAAGCATCTTCCACCATCCATTTAACACAACATTCTGTAGGTGAGTACCCAAATACTGTATACTGCACATTTCTTGATTTTTTTATTTTTGTTTGTTAAAAATAGCCTCGGTAGATATACCTCTCCGTTATCCGGAATTTTTATTCAACCGGCACCACCCCGGTCCCGTCGGTGCCGGATACCAAAGAGTTTCCTGTAATTTGATTTGCCTAGTCAATATGTAGATTAAAGTCCCCCCAGTGTTCAGAATCACTGGGTTAGTAATGGGAGCAATGTTGAGGGCAGAGGGCCCTGATCTGGCCTATTAGCAGCCAGACTCGAGTTGGAGTCAGATTGGAGGGAAGGGAAGGGGGGTGGGGTGGGGGAGGGAGGGCGGAATAAATGGCAGTGAAAGGGGCAGGAAATGGATGGTAGTGAAGGTGGGGTAATGGATGGTGACATAGATGGGGAAGTAAGTGGTAATGGATGGCAATGAAGAGGAGATAGAAAGGGGAAAATGAAGTGAAGAAACTGGGAGTGGTGTTTTGAGGTGGGGGAGAAAGAAACTTAACAGCAGTAACTGGGGTAGGGGAACAGTGCCAGATTGAACTAGAGAGGGGGAAGAGGAGTGCTTGGGGGAAACAGTGCCAGCTTGAATTAAGAGAGAAGAGTGCCCATATTAACCAAGAGGGTTGGAGGAGGGGAAAGTATCTCTGTAAAATGGTGTGTTGTAACATGTCTCTGAACTGGGTCCAGAGGGGATAGATTGCTGCTGAACTGAAGTGATTGGTTTTGGGAGAGTAGTTGCTGATGTAATTTTTGGAAAAAGTGATGGTTTGGCTAGTCTGCTGAAAGTCCAAATCTCTTTTTTGTCTTTTTTATATTAAAATGATTCACTGGCCCAGATATTCCGATCCCTACGGGTGGGTACGCGCTGTGTACCCACCCATAGGGACATCGGAAATGCCGGTTTTGCGCATGCTCTGAAAACCGGCATTTCCAATCTGTCAAGAATGGTCTTGACAGATCCTCCGGCTGCCCTGGAGAAGGGCCTCTGCGGGTGGATAGTTCCGCTTTTTGGAGACCCTCCGCCCGCAGAAAACCCTTACAATTCTTACGCCTATAAAAGCCTTCTTTTACCAGGATAAGAGCTCAAAAAAGTAAAAAAAAAAAATTTCACTGATTTATCATTTAAAAAAGGTAAGTTTATTTTTAGCCCTGTAAAAAACTTTAATTTTTTTTCAAAAAATAAAATTTTTGTTTAAAATACTTAATTTATTGTAATTCCAAGTCATTTTAAAAATGTGATTTTTTTTTAAAGAAATTTATTTAAAGTTTTACTATGTTTTTGGGGTGATCGCCATTCATATATTTGACAGGTCTTCCTGTCAAGTGTATGAACGGAGATTCCCTTCTTTGATTGGCTCCCCATGGCCCACGTGATCCCAGGGACGCTGCGAACTACATGCGCCTCTGGGATACGTGGGCCCTACGCACTTGAAGTTTAGAGAGGCCCAGGATTGGAAGCGTGTCCGTCCCGGGAGCCCTCAGGTAAGGGCATAGATTTTTCCAGATCGCAGGTCTCCACCCGCGGGAGGCCTGCGATCGGAAAATACGGGCCAATGTAAAGTTTAATATTGCTTAAAATGAATCACAAATTAATCATTTTTTTGAAGTGGTTGTTCAACTCTCACTGGTTTTCTAGGCTGGCATATATGCTTGCCATCAAAGCCACTGCTAAGGTTTTCCCACCAATGAATGACCCAGCTTCAGGATGGTGCCTCTCGAAGCGGTCTATGCTGTTAGAGGACCTTCTCCTGACCACTTCTCTTCAGAAGCAAACTGCAACAGATATCCTAGATGTAGGTGTTCAGTGCAAAACCCAAGGATCTCGTTTCACTGTCTGGTCTGGCTGTGCAGTTCAGGGTTCCCACAGGGATTATAACAAAATCTATTACACAATCCCTTCAATATGTAAGCAAATGGCAGAGCGACTTGAGGGCTACTACTCTGATTGGCGGGATTGTGACAAGTGGTGTTCCCCAGGGATCTGTTCTGGGCCCTCAACTTTTCACTATATTTGTTAACACGGTGGCATAGTGGTTAGCACTGGTGCCTCACAGCGCCAGAGACCCGGGTTCGAATCTGGCCTCGGGTGACTGTCTGTGTGGAGTTTGCACATTCTCCCCGTGTCTGCGTGGGTTTCCTCCGGGTGCTCCGGTTTCCTCCCACAGTCCAAAAATGTGCGGGTTAGGTGATTTGGCTATGATAAATTGACCCTTAGTGTTAGGGGGGGATTAAATATGTGGGATTACAGGGATAGGATGGGATATGTTAGGGGGAATTAAATACGTGGGGTTACGGGGATAGGGTGGGATATGTGTCGGTGCAGGCTCGATGGGGATTCTGTGTGAGGGGGCAGGGACAGGGTACTGGATTTGGATGATCAGCCATGATCGTGTTGAATGGTGGAGCAGGCTCGACGGGCCGAATGGCCTACTCCTGCTCCTAGTTTCTATGTTTCTATGTTAATGACTTGGCTGAAGGAATAGAAAGTTGTATATCCAAGTTTAAAGATGACACTAAGTTAAGAGGAACTTGCAAAGGGACATAGACAATTTAAGTAAGTGGGCAAAACTATGGTAAATGGTGTTCAGTTTCGGCTTGTGTGAGGTCATTCACTTTGGTCCAAACCATCGTTAACACCTTCACCGAAATGTACGAGAGCATAGGCCTTACACTAAACATCCGTAAGACAAAGGTCCTCTACCAACCTGCCCCCGCCACACAGTACTGCCCCCCGATTATCAAAATCCATGACAAGGCCTTGGACAACGTGGACCACGTTCCATACCTCGGGAGCCTACTGTCAACAAGGGCAGATGACGAAGTCCAACACCGCCTTCAGTGTGCCAGTGTAGCCTTTGGTCGCCTGAGGAAGAGTGTTTGAAGACCAGGACCTCGAACCCGGCACCAAGCTCATGGTCTACAAAGCAGTAGTAATACCCGCCTTCCTGTATGCCTCAGAGACACGGACCATGTACAGCAGGCACCTCAAAGCACTGGAGAGGTACCACCAACGCTGCCTCTGCAAGATCCTGCAAATCCATTGGCAGGATAGGTGCACCAACGTCAGTGTTCTCACTCAGGCCAACATCCCCAGCATCGAAGCTTTGACCATGCTCCATCAGCTCCGATGGACGGGTCACCTCGTCCGCATGCCCGATACGAGACTCCCAAAACAAGCGCTCTACTCGGAGCTCCGACACGGCAAGAGAGCCCCAGGTGGGCAGAGGAAACGCTTCAAGGACAGCCTCAAAGCCTCCTTGGAAAAAGTGCAACCTCCCCACCGACACCTGGGAATCCCTGGCCCAAGACCGTACAAAGTGGAGGAGAAGCATCCGGGAAGGCGCCGAATACCTCGAGTCACTTCGCCGGGAGCAAGCAGAAGCCAAGCGCAAACAGCGGAAGGATCGCACGTCAACCCAAGCACCCCACCCACCCGCCCCTTCAACCACCGTCTGCCCCACCTGTGACAGAGACTGTAGGTCCCGCATTGGACTCATCAGTCACCTGAGAACTCATTTTTAATGTGGAAGCAAGTCATCTTCTCTTCTTAGGCAGTCCCTCGGAACCGAAGGTTCACTTTGGTCCCAAGCAAGATAAAACTGAGTATTTTCTAAGTGGTGAGAAACTAGGAACTGTAGAGGAGCAAAGTAAATTGGGAGTGAGTACACAAATCACTAAAGCTAGCAGACAGGAACAAAAAGCAATGGAAATGGCTAATGGAATGTTGGCTTTTATCTCAAAGGGTCTGGAATACAAAGGGGCGGAAGCTTATGCTTCAGTTGTATAGAGGCTTGGTCAGAACCCATCTAGAGTACTTTGTTCAGTTTTGGGCACCGCAACTGAGGAAGGATATATTGGCCTTGGAGGGAGTGTAGCGCAGATTAGCCAGAATGATACAGGGGCTTAGAGGGTTAAATTATGAGGACAATTTGCATAAACTTGGCTTGTATTCCCTTGAATATAGAAGACTGAGGGGTGAACTGATGAAGGTGTTTAAAATGTTAAAAGGATTTGCTAAGTTAGATACGGAGAAACTATTTCCTCTGGTGGGGGAATCAAGAACAAGGGGACATAAAATTAGAGCTAGCCCTTTCAGGAATGAAATCAGGAAGCACTTTTTCACACACACTAGTACAAATTGGGTACTCTCTCCTCCAAAAGGCAGTGAATGCTAGGACAATTGGAGCTTTCAAGACTGAGATAGATAGATTTTTGTTAGGTACGGTATCAAGGGCTATGGAACAAAGGCAGGAAAATGAAGTTGAGGTGCAGATCAACAATGATCTAATTGAATGGCGGAGCAGGCTCGAGGGGCTGAATTACCTACTCATGCTCCTACAAATGCAGAGCTAATATGGATGACACCATTGTGGAGGAAGCTGCTCTGTCTACAGTCTAGGGCAGAGATATCCGCGCCCATTTTGTGATTGTTGCTGGTGACTAACAGCCCTGTACTAAGGTCCATACCACTGCTAACTAGGACCTGGAATGCAGGGAGCTTACTGTAAGTCTACCAAGCCCAATTCCAGTCTCACAGGCTTACTACTAAGGACCTGAGTCATGACATCCTGGGAGCAAATCACATCTGATGCTTGGTTCTGGGAGAGCAACAACAAGGGGTATTACCTTCTCTTTCAGTTGGATCCATGGCACCTTTCACTTTGACCATCATGGGGATTCTCAGCTGGTGGCTGTACTCGCAGCTTAGATAAGTCATCTGTTATCAGTAGACAATTGAGCAAACTGCTCCAAATCAAGAAAAGAGAAGCTTTTAATTGCATTGTTTATCTCTCAAAAAAAAAAACCAGTAGGACTCTGCACAATCTTGAACAAATTTGTCAAATAAGCAGAGGTTCAAGCTGGCAACAGTGATCAAATCATTTAGGCAATGTGTCCAGGTAGACCAGTTGGCACGTTGTCATCCAAGATCCAATTCTCAGGGCACATTTGGCAGTACAGAGTCATTCCTTTCCCTTTTTGTCAGCCCCCAGGGTATTCACAGTAAGCCTTCCATTGTTGCACACCATCTGTGGCTGTAGCACCTGTATGCATATCCCTATTTAGACATTTAGTCTGACCTTTCAATTTCAGTTTCTCCTCTCCTGCAAGATACCCCCTGTCTCCAGTGCACTACACTGGGAATAAAGAAGAAATAAAGATTATCTACCTTGTGGATCATCATGTTAAAAGAAAGAAAAGAAAGACTTGCATTAATATAGTGGCTTTCACGACCATCGGACATTGCAAAGTACTTAACAGCCAATGAAGTACTTTTTTTTTTGAAGTGTAGTCATTGTTGTAATGTAGGAAACGCGGCAGCCAATTTGCACACAGCAAGCTCCCACAAACAGCAATGTGATAATGACCAGATCATCTGTTTTAGTGATGTTGATTGAGGGATAACTATTGGCCAGGACACCAGGGATAACTTCCCTGCTCTTCTTCAAAATAGTGCCATGGGATCTTCTACCTGAAGTAGTAGATTGGGCATCGATTTTAACATCTCATCAAAAGACGGCACCTCCGACAGTGCAGCTCTCCCTCAGTACTGCATTGGAGTCTCAGCCTAGAATTTTGTGCTCAAGTCTCTGGAATGGGAATGAACCCACAACCTTCTGACTCCGAGGGGAGGGAGCTACCAACTGAGCCATTGGCTAACACTATAGATATCCTTTTCACACTGGACTCTCATTGTCTATTCCCTCAGGCCTTTGCAGGAAATGGGTATTATGGACTCTGTTTTTCTAGGGGTCTGTGGGTAAAAAGAAAACGTTGTCTCCACTTAAATTGTGCAGAAGTGGAAAAGATCCCATTGGTGGTGTGATGTCAGACATTTGATGCCACTACATCATACCATCTGAAAGGAAGTTTGTCTCTTGTAATTTTTTTTCCTTCCACCACAAAAATGTTGTCACATCCCAGGGGTGTGTGAAGGGTGCCTTCAATTTGAGAAATACAGAACCTCCTACAAGGTAGGTAATCTTTCTTTCAGTACAGCTAAACGATGTTATGGGATTTGTGTAACTGTGACTGTTAGAAGCCGCCGAAAAAGACATATCTGCACTTATAAGAATAGGATGCATGCTTTATGTATGTTGCCTTCCTCCATATTGGGCAGTGATCTTGGCTTGTTTAGATTCTTGAAAGGTCCTGACTCAAGATGTGATGTAACAGTTTAATGACATTTATGGCTTTATGTCCTAGTCATAAAAAGACTGCAGTTATGTGCATGGTAAATCTAATTGTGTGAAGTACATTGATGATGGGCAATTACAGTCAATGGGGACATTGTTTAGTTTATTATCCTGGTACATAAAAAACAATAATTTGGATACGGCACTAATGCAAATGCTTATGTAAACCTCTTTGTTCCTAACTAAATACATAAAATGTCTAGTTCAACATTATACTGTTTCCATTATAATTAGGATTTGAAGTTTTAATTTTGTTTTCACTGCGTTCTGTTACAAAAGACTACAATTTTCACACCTAGATATAAAACAATATAAAATGAAAAATCACATGACTGGATACTTTTAGATTTATTTATTGCTGCTGGAGAGACGTCTAGACAGTTTAAAAAAAAATAAAAAATCTATGGCCCGTAATTTCCAATAGGAGGCATCCTGCGTGCGGATGCCTCCTATCGGGAAAAATCTATGCCCTTACCCGAGGGCTCCCGAGGTCCGGACTCTTCCGCTCCTGGGCTTCTCCTGGTGCGCACGCGCAAAGGCCCAGGTATCCCAGGGGCGCAGGCAGTTCACAAGCGTCCCTGGGATCACGTGGGCCAGGCGAGCCCATGGGAGAAGGGAATCCCCCTTCATACTTTTGACAGGTAGACCTGTCAAAAGTATGAATGGGGATCACTGAAAAAGACACTACAACATTAAATAATTTTTTTTTTTAAATCACGGTTTTAAAATGAGTTTAAATTACATTAAATTAAATATTTTAAACAAAAATTGAATTTTTAGAAAAAAATAAAGTTTTTTACGGGGCTAAAAATAAACTTATAAATGAGTGGTTTACTTTTTTTAAACTTTTATGCTGGTTAAAGCAGGCCTTACCAGGCGTAAGATTTTTAAAGGATTTCAGCGGGCGGAGGTTCTGCAGAAAGCAGAACACTCCACCCGCAGAGGCCCTTCTCTAGGGCAGGCGTGCGATCTGTCAAGAGGATGCTTGACAGATCGGAAGTGCCGGTTTTCAGCGCATGCACTTCGCATGCCTCAAACCGGCACTTGCGAGGTCCCTACGGGTGTGTACACAGCTCGTACACACCCGCAGGGATCGGAAAATACGGGCCTATATATGTAAACGTGACTTTTGGTAGAGCATAATTTAAAACAAAGACTAAAACATCCTAATATTGTGACTAAAACACACACATAACTAGAATTTAAATATTAATATGGATCAGATAACTTTACTGTGCCAAAAGCTTTTTAATTGCTAATGAAACTTGCATTATTAGGTGTATTATTATCTGAGGTTGTTCTTGTGAGTAAGAGTCTTGTTCAGGATAAAAAGGAGAGTCCTGCCACTTCTACTCTGCTGATAATTCAGTTATTTTTGTTCTAAACAAAATGGATTTCTAAACAAAATGGATTTATTCAATCATTTGAATTAAGCAACATATAGCAAAGAGCAAATTTGGTACTCAAATAGAATTATCAGATAATTTGAATTAAGTGACTAAATTGAGAGTACAATGTATTTTGCAACTACATTTTAATTAAAAACGTGGTATCTTACTTGCAACATATTTAGGATATAAAGACCTTGTTTCGGCTCTCTTGGTGTAGTGTTTTAATGGAATCAACACTAGATAATCCTAACCAGAAAAGGCAGTAAACAATTATTAAACTCCATGGGGTAAAAATTCAGTTGATTGCGCCTCCCGTTAGCGCCTTAAGAGGGCGCTAATGGGGCGCAAAGCCGCTAGCGCCCGGGCGCAGCGATGTTTGCGCCGCTCGGGAACTTAACTAGACATTGTGCGGCGGCGCTAAACCTTACCGCTGCGACCACCTGCGCGCGCAGATTGTGACGTCATTCCATGGTGCAACGCCCTTGTGGCGCCCCGGAGCGGAAATTGAGTGGCGCCCCCTGCCTTGCCGCCTGGCGCATCCAACGACCGGAAGACTGGAACGCTATCAATGGCTGGGGGGGGCGCTATTTAAAGGGGGCCTCTTCCTGTCTTTTTTGTGGTTGACATTTTTGCACCACTCGTTCTGAGAGAGAGAGAGAGAGAGAGATTCGGAGAGAGAGAAAGAGGGACTTCTGCATTGAGTCAACGCTTTGTGAGGTAGTTTTGCCTACTGATCCTAACTTCGCTGGTACTTTGGTTGCTGTCCTTCATAACTTTGCTTGCAAAGAGACTATGGGGGCTGCACTGATTGGGGGCGTCGTCCTGCTCCAGCTGAATCGGAGGACACAGAGACGCAGAGAGAGAGTGGCAATGATGGCCAGACGGAGGAGGGCCAACAGGCGTATGTACAGGAGAGCTTACCCTCCCAGGGTATATCGTGAACAGCTCTCCTACATTCATATGTCTGAGGAGCTGTGTTTGCGAAGGCT
This sequence comes from Squalus acanthias, assembly GCA_030390025.1. Classification (NCBI taxonomy): domain Eukaryota; kingdom Metazoa; phylum Chordata; class Chondrichthyes; order Squaliformes; family Squalidae; genus Squalus; species Squalus acanthias. Next base: position 77,353,805 of record CM059426.1, on the reverse strand, counting down.
GCGATTCAGCAAGGAGGTGGTCACTGAGCTCTGCCACCTGCTGCAGCCAGATCTGCAGCCTCAACTGAGGTCCAGGACGTCTCTGTCGGTGGCAGTGAAGGTCACAGTGGCTCTCAACTTCTATGCTACTGGCTCATTTCAAGCTGCTGCTGGGGACCTCGCCAATATCTCCCAGTTCGCGGTGCATTGCTGCATCCAGCAGGTCACAAACGCCCTCTTTAAAAGGAGACGAGAGTTCATCTCTTTCCCCATGACCCCAGACAAGCAGCGTGACCGCGCTCTGGGCTTTGCGAGGATAGCGGGCTTCCCCATGGTGCAGGGCGCCATTGACTGCACGCATGTGGCTTTGCGTGCTCCACATGAGAATGCCGAGGAATTCCGGAACAGAAAGGGGTTCCATTCCTTGAATGTTCAGTTGGTCTGTGACCACAGACAGCTGATACTCGCTGTCAATGCCCACTATCCTGGCAGCTGCCACGATGCTTTCATCCTGCGCCAGACTACTGTGGCAGAACTTTTCAAGGCACCGCATCAGCCAGTTGGTTGGCTTCTCGGGGACAAGGGGTATCCATTGAGCACCTGGCTGATGACAGCGCTCCGTACGCCCAACACCGCTGCTGAGCTGCGGTACAATGAGAGCCATCAAGCTACCAGGAACATCATTGAGCGCACAATCGGCGTGCTGAAGCAACGGTTCCGCTGTCTCGACCATTCTGGAGGAGCCCTGCAGTACTCGCCTGAGCGAGTATCCAACTTCGTAGTTGTGTGCTGCATGTTGCATAACATGGCAATCGTCAGGACCCAGCCAATGCCACCAGGCCTTGGAGCACCACCAGAGGAGGAGGAGGAGGAAGAGGACGAGGAGGATGATCATCAGCAGCACCAAGGCGGGAGGGCGGCCCACAATGGTGAAACTGCAAGGGCCGTCCGTCAACGGCTGATAGCAAGCCGCTTCTAGGGCCCCTGCTGTGGAAATGGCTTCTGCCATTGCTAACAACATCAATGAACCCAGCACGCAACCCCGAAGCCGGCCAAGGCACCAATGATTCCAAACACCAAACATGTATATTTTGAATACAAAAACTTATTTATTTTACAAACTCTGTGTGTCATTTCCTCATGACAAACTCATAGAAATAAACACAAAAAAAGTCATTAACATAACTGGTTCTCACAACCTGGAGATAATGTCCAAAACACTAAACAAAAGTTGGACCACGAACCTCGGCCTTTAATTAAAAAAATGACCAGCATTTTGTCACACCTCCTACTTTTTGCCCTTCGAGGGTGATCTCCTTCCCTTGCGCACTTCCCCCCTTCTAACCCTACTGCTCCTCCGTAATGGGACCTCAGTGGCTGCAGCAAGGCTGGTGGAAGGCTGCTGATCGTCAGACCCTGACACTGCAGATGCCCCTGAAGGACGGCCTCGACCAGTTCTGGGCCTGGAGGGCCCGGCTGCAGACTGCACCAACTCTGCATGGGCGGCAGCAGTCTGTCCTACAGGCGGTGGCAAGTGCAGTGGAGAAGTGACAGTGTTGGCAGCAGGAATGCTGTCATCGTGAGAGAGGACAGCAACTCCCTGCTCGACCGACACACTGGCACTCCCAAGGGGCAGCACTTCAGCATCCGGAGCAATCTGCTGGAGCACAGATTGCTGGCCTGCTGCGGCGCAGTGAGAGCCCCGGGGACATGTGAACGAACCATCGAGGTTGGCAGCAGTCAGTGCTCGCGTGGCCTCAATCTGAGTCTGCATGAGAGCAGTCAGAGATGGGATCACGGCAGTCAGTGACTGAATTGCAGCACTAAGCGTTAGTGTGGCATCCGCCTGTGCTACAGCGAAGTGCTCCACACTCCTTGCCAGTGACTCAATGCATTCGGGCACCCTTCCCACTGCACCCATGAGCTCAGTGTGCATGCCCACCGCCTGGGTGTTCATTTCTGCGATCAGCCGCTCCTCCTCTGCGTCCATTGCAGTAGGAGTGTCTGGCATACTCTCCCTCTGGGGAGAAGGCCCCCGTTCTTCCCTACCCCCATGGCGTTGCTGCAGCCTACCCTCATGGCGTTGCTGCAGCCCACTGGGTCCTGGAGCTTCACCCTCATCAGACCCTTCTCCCCTGCTCCCCTCCAAGGAAGGCGTGTTCCCAGTGTGGGCATGGGCTTCCTCGGGAGAGGGTGGCACTGATGCTCCGGCTTCCTCTTCCTCCTCGGCTGCAGCTTCACTCCCACTGGCAGCTTCAGGGCCCGTCTTCTCAGCTGGTGAATCACCATCTGAAAGCAGGGAGGTACAAGAGTGGCTTTAGCGTGAGGACAGGGTGGCAGTAAGGGAGGAATAAGTGCAGCGAGTTAGCAAGTTGGATTGAAAGTGTCAAAGGCTGGTGTTGTGAGGGACAAGTGGAAGGACAGAGGACAAAAAGGTGATGACCTTACCATTGCTGTCCAGAACGGGGTCGGCGTCTCCAGTGGCGACGGGACCGATCACCTGGCTTGCCACAATCCTGTGGACGCGCTCCTCAAGATCGCTGAGGGGTTGCAGCTGAGGCCGCCCTCCACCTGTCCGTTGCTGCTGTCTCCTATTATGCGCCAGCTTGGCCTGCAAGAAAAAGGACAGCATCTGAGTAAATATACAGCCATGGTCTTGCCTGATGTGCCTCCCATAGGTGAATAGCCCTTACTGTATACAGCCATGGTCTTGCCTGATGTGCCTCCCATAGGTGAATAGCCCTTACTGTATACAGCCATGGTCTTGCCTGATGTGCCTCCCATAGGTGAATAGCCCTTACTGTATGCAAAGTGTGGAATGTGTGTGTGTGTTTCATGAAAGGGCCATAGGTGTTGGATGAGTGTTGTGCATTGGGGTTTTAAGACCCTCTGGCCATAGAGTGAGGTTGAGATGGAGGGATGGAGAGGTATTGAGAAAAAGCCACTCACCCTGACGACCCGAGTGAGGTCGTTGAACTTTTTGCGGCATTGAACATGGGTCCTGGGCACCATGCTCCTGGAGGAGACGCTCTGAGCCACCTCCCTCCACACTCTCTTCTGTACTCGCGTGGCAAAGGCCTCCTGCCACTCTCAGGGAAGAGTATACATCTTCTGCGCTCCACCGCGCCAACCAGAGCATCCAAGGCCCGCTCGGTGAAGCGCTGAGCTCGTTCTCTCACCCTCTCCATCCTTGGCAGCAAAATGGATTCACAGGTCTCTCCAGGCTGAGATTCAAGGCTGCAATGAGCAGGGTGTGGCTGGGGAGCAAGTTGGCCCCCCCGCTTTAAGAAGTGGCCGGCGCCAGTGTGTCTGTGTTCCCTCGCTAACTGGCAGCACCTGCGCTGCGCTCGCGCGCTGAGTTAGCGCCTCACTGCTCGGCCTTTGCGCCTTAAGACAGGTGTGCAGCGCCTGATTTAGCGCTCCACTTTTACCGCCCCGGGAGGTGAGTGAAGTTTCCAGTCAGTGGCGATAATTAGCGCCAGGCGCTAATATTTGCGTCCCAAACGGGGCGCGACCTAATTTTTCCCCCCATGTATTTAGTTTATAGTTAGAAGTACACAAACTGGGTTAGTAAACTATACCCATTTTCACAATCTCCAAGATCAGCTTGTGATTAAGATAATACCGCTGTAGATTATACCTCTTGCCTTTGAACATTGATCACAGACCAAAATATAATAAGATGGGGAATTAAAGAATATAACAAAAGAAATGTAAACAAAGAAAAAAATGGCAATGATTTAAAGCTAACGGATATTTTGAAAGAACAGAAAGGAGATGTAATATACAAAGGAATGCAAAAGAGAATGAAATCTAATTTCACAAAATATTCTTTTCGTCCTCAAACAGCAGGAGTAAGAAAGAAGTGGTGTCTGCTTTCTGAATAAATAGATTAATTTAAGTGTTATGAGTCCAGCTTGGAGCTATTGGAATAGTAAGAATAATCCATGTTGTACAAAAAATTAACTAATTCAGGTCACTGAAGCATACAACTTTGATTTTCATAAATCAGAAACTTTGTTCTCATATTGTCCAAGAAAATGCTTCCTGATCTGGAACTGAGCTATACAAATTAGAAAATTCCTGATTTGATTCCTTTTTCCGCCACTGAACTCAGCGAGAGTGATGAGGTTGCCCCCATTGATGTCAGTGTGCAAGAGCTAGGGCTGGAAAAATTGCTCTGTATTCCTGATTATAATCCAGCACTCAATGTTGGAAAAGGTTGATTGGTGAACATTGGGAAGGGTCAGAATTGGGCTAGGTTTTAATGGCTCACCCATAGTTGAATAAGCTGCTAACATTCACTGCATGGGCTCAAATACAAACAGGGGTCACTTGAGCAATGCACTAGAGGGCTCTCAGTGCCTTTTTTTTATTTGTTCATGGGATGTGGGCGTCACTGGCAAGGCCAGCATTTATTGCCCATTTCGAATTGCCCTTGAGAAGATGGTGGTGAGCCACCTTCTTGAACCGCTGCAGTCCGTGTGGTGAAGGTACTCCCACAGTGCTGTTAGGTAGGGAGTTCCAGGATTTTGACCCAGCGACGTTGAAGGAACGGCGATATATTTCCAAGTCAAGATGGTGTGTGACTGGAGGGGAACTTGCAGGTGATGGTGTTCCCATGTGCCTGCTGCCCTTGTCCTTGGTGGTAGAGGTCGTGGGTTTGAGAGGTGCTGTCGAGGATTTCATCACACTCCTGACTTGTGCCTTGCAGATGGTGGAAAGGCTTTGGGGAGTCAGGAGATAAGTCACTCAACACAGAATACCCAGCCTCTGACCACCTCTTGTAGTCACAGTATTTATGTGGCTGGTCCAGTTAAGTTTCTGGTCAAGGGTGACCCCCAGGATGTTGATGGTGGGAAATTTGATGATGGTAATGCCGTTGAATGTCATGGAGAGGTGGTTTAACACTCTCTCTTGTTGGAGATGGTCATTGCCTGGCACTTGTGTGGCACGAATGTTACTTGCCACTTATCAGCCCAAGCCTGAATGTTGACCAGTTCTTGCTGCATGCGGGCACAGACAGCTTCATTATCTGAGGAGTTGCGAATGGAACTGAACACTGTGCAAACATCAGCGAACATCCCCACTTCTGACCTTGTGGTTGAGGGAAGATCATTGATGAAGCAGCTGAAGATGGTTGGGCCCAAGACACTGTCCTGAGGAACTCCTGCAGCAATGTCCTGGGGCTGAGATGATTGGCTTCCAACAACCACAACCATCTTCCTTTGGGCTAGGTATGACTCCAGCCAGTGGAGAGCTTTCCTCCTGATTCCCTTCTGTTGAAGCACTCCACAATTTGGCATTCAGGTGAGTAAGGGAAAAAATTTAATGGGAATAACATTTTTTAAAATCTATTAATTGTCACATGCAGGCTAGAGTTTTTTGAATACAGATGAATATATCAAAGTTTTTTTAAAAAAAAACTTTTTTGATTTAAAATAAATCAATGAATGTATGAATGTCAGTGAAATAAAAGTAAAAATTGCATGTAAGTCTGCCCTTGAAAAGGTAAGTGACCCTTTCTATCCCCCTCCCTTTCTTCTTTCCCCCCCCTTCTCCCCCCCTCCTTCTTCCCCCCCCTCTCCTCCTTCTTCCCCCCCC